>LOEQ01000441.1:752435-789541 GCA_001685075.1 Bramus lutescens | reverse complement strand
CCGCGGCGCCCGCCCCGCAGCCGAGATATTTTGCTTCGGGCGTCTCCATCAAACTGAGACCGGCGTGCTTCCCGGGCTAGCAACCCAGCAAGGGTGGCGAGGGATGTGGGGTGGAATGGAGGGGCATGTCACCTGACATCGGTGTTGTGTCGCCGCAGCGCTTCTGGTTACTGGGGACAGCGTCAGGGAGAAGCTGCTACCACTGGGGAGAATATCGGAGGAGAAGTCTAACTCGACTTTTACACGCCATCCTTCTTAATCCTCCCAAGAACCTTGTGAAATGAGATAGAGAAGAACTGTGGAGATTCAAGCTGCCCAAAGTCACGCTGTGCCACAGCCTAGTACCTAGGCTCTTAGTGATCAGTCGGGGGTCCAGGATCTGAACTCTGTTCACTCCCCAGAACCTTTGGTGAAGGGGTAGTTGAGAGTGTTTAACAATTGGTGTGTGACTCTCTTACCTACTACAGGAGTTGAGCAATGATTATTCCTTAAATGTATTGCAACACTCAAGGCAGGTATAGTGCGGGCAACGGAGGAGGAATTAGGACATCAAAAGAGTGAATCACTTTTCCCAAGTGGCTTCCTCCACAACAGCCCCCTCAGTCCTCCCCACTTGCCCCTGCATCCGCAACCTCTCTCCAGGACTGATCCAAAGAAAGAGTCCTTTATCTGTCCCTGCTAGACTAGCTAGACTGATGGCGGAGGCCCAGGACCCCTGGCTGGGATGGTGGGGATAGGGTGAGTGTGCACAGGCCCTCCCCAGAAGCCATAATGGGAACAGTAGCCTGTCTGCTTCCCTACCTCTATTTCCGGGGTGCTGCTGGGGGAAAATTTATGTCCCTCTCAGGTTTGGGAACCAATCCCACACTAAAAAGAAAGAAGAAAGAGAAAAAGAAATGATTTTAATTTTTTTTTAGGTCCAGAAATGAAGCAGAAGTGAGTAAATTTTAATGAAACGGTGCAAAAATGACATCATTTACTCAGAAATCATTAATTTGTCAGCATTAATATTTCAGCTACAACATTGCCTGTCATTTTGTGCCTGCAATGACTGATAAATCTATAAAAGCGTGCTGCTAATTTACTGAATATTTATGTGCAGTGTCATTGGCAGAGTAAGAATGGAATTTATTTCATGCCGAGTTCTGCGGGAGAACATTCCCTACAAACCTTCATCCTGGTGAGTGGGGGAGAACAGAGGGGAGACTCCAAACTTCCTGGAAAACTGATGACAGGGTCCCAGGCTTGTCCCCCAGCCCCAGAGCCCACAGGAGAGACCACCCCACTTTGGTTCCGGTGGCACGGGGCTACTTTTAGAATATTCCACTTTCCTTCTACCAATCTCAACAAAGGTTCCCACCCCCAGGAGGAGTCCTGAGTTCTGCCTCCCTCACTCTACCATCAGGAGGGCGGAAAGCGGGTGAGTTCCAGGTCCCAGGCAGCCACAGGGAAAGATCAGGGAAGAGATGGGAATCTCTTCCCGGGAATGGTCCAAAGGACCCCATCTGGACCACAGGACACTCCCAGTCACTGCTCCCAATGCCTTGGAGAGGTCTTAGCAGGAAGGGATGCAGAGAGCATTGGCTGATGCTACCTGCTTGTTGTCACTGTCACATTTCCTGGTGTCTTTTTCGCCCTAGCAGCTAGCTGGGGGTGGGGGGTGGGCGGGGGAATCGTCTTTGAAATGCGCCACTTTACAGAAAGCCAAGTCAAGGATCTGCGATGGGTACCAGCTGCCTATCGAGCCCTCTCCCCCATCTCCCAAGCCCAACAAAGACAAACCAGCAGCCTTGGAGTTTTGCACAATTTTGCTCAATTTCCTGCCTGAATGGCACTGTCTGACCCTCTGCAGGTGCTCAGGAAATGTTCTTGGAATCAATAAAGGATGCTAAATCTCCCACCTCTGAAAGCTCTGTGTCCGCCCTTCTTGCCCCCCCCACTCCTTCGGAGCTGCCTCAGTGGCCTAGTCTGCCATCCTCCCATGCTTTCTTTCTCTTCTGCTCTGCCCTGGTGATCCTCCATGATGCTTACTTGGATCATGGCAGTAGCATGCCCTCTGATTATTTTTTGCCTCAGTTTCTCTCCTCTGACATAGGCCAGAGCTGCTCAGGGTTTTTTAATGGGCTTTACTAGGAAGTCACCCCCTGGGTCAAAATCTCCAGAGACCCTTTGAGGTCATCAGCTACCCTCACCCTGTCTCTCACAGACCCCCTCCCCCCACTGTTTAACATACATATCCATCTCTAAGCCTCTGGTCTCCCATCCACCTGGCACTTCCCACAGTCCATGCTACATAATGAAATCCCCTCTGTCCTTTCAACGGATCTGAAGTCATTCTATGGAGCTTCCCTACCCCTTTTCCTTGGCAGGCCACTTGTCAGGGAGTTACCGTTCTTCCATCCAGTGCTTGGTAGGAAAGCTTGACAACAGGAGGAAAGCAGGGGTACCCATGTCCTTCATCCTTGGGACCATCATAGCTAGGGATCAGCACTGCGTGGCCTTCACAATCCTGTCTATGCAATGGTGTGGTGCAGTTCTGTCCAAGCCCCCATTCCAAGTTTGTCCTGTGTATCTCTTGGATGACTGTGCTGGCCATATGGGAACTGCCCAATAAATACCCACTGAATGACAGACCTTGAATGGTCTGCTGCATGCCAGGGTTATAGGTCTATAATAGACTTTGAGGAACACACAGGTACTGCTGGGTGGGGGCTGCTCTTCCAGCTACATGGGCTGGGCTGACCCATCCATGGTACCTGTCTGAAGAAGGTGAGGCTAAGAGGCTGAATGGCCTTAACCTCACACCAAGGTTCTCTCTCATCTCTAAGCCCAGTGCTCTCCCACTGTGTCCCAAAGCTTTCTTTGGCCATATAAACCCCAAATCCTCAGTAGTCTGCAAGGACCTGTGGGATTGAAATCTTGAGTCCCTCTAAAATTCAATGTCCCCAAATCAGAACCATGTGACTTCTGACACTCTGAGCTTCTTCCCACTTCGTTATTCCCCCTGAATCCTAGAGGTTTAACCTAAATCTTCCCACATGCTAAGCAGGTGCACAGCGATACGTTCTTAACCCTTTTAACGTTCTTTTTCAAATTTTGAGATAGGGTTAACATTAAGTTGCCCAGGTTAGCCTTGAACTCACTATGTGGTCCTAGTTGGCCTGGAATGTGCTATCCTCCTGCCTCAGCCTTCAGGGTAGCTGGAATTATAGGCCTATACCACCTCCATTCCCTCTTCTCGACCCTTCAACTTGCTGGCCTCTCTACCATCAAGACATCCTCGCCATCCAAGTTTCAATGCCATTGTCATTTTCTCATCTGAGGTGTCTTTCTTTGTTCTCCAAGTGTAAATAGAAGTATTTTGTGTCCCACGTACATCATTTCTCACAGCTTTGTACAATGTTGGCCTGTTTCTTGCCTGCACCCTACATGAGGGTGGAGTTACCACTGCCCTGCTTGCCCGGTCAGGCCTCTGGGACAGCACAGGCTCAGAGAGGCTGTAGGTCTGATGGATCTGGACTTTGCAGTGCTGCCTAGGAGTTCGAAAGTGAAACTACCAATCTCCATCTTCCAGAAGACATGGAGGTCCTACGGTTGGTGAGGAGGTGCAGGTTGTTGGAGGCACCAAGAACTGAAGGAGCAGTGGACTTCCAGGAGCTGAATCCAAGAGAGGCCCAGCTAGAAGTCACTGCCCATCTTTGCCCTCCGCTCCCACCCCACCTCCACGGCCTCACACTCATTTCCTTCCCTCAGCCAGTCTCATTTACTTTCCCTAAAAGCCGCTGGAGGAGCCAATATGTACGTGATGAATATTTCATCTCCTGCGTGTGGGTTGGCGGGAGAGCTGTGATCACCCGGGGAGGGAGCGCTGCCCAGCCGTGCCTGGGAAGGAGGCGGCTGAGAAGGTCGCTGACAATCCATCCTAGAAGGCTCCTGCACTCATCCTGCTCCTGCTGACCACGCTATGGGAGACTTGGACTTGGAGAGGGTCAGGCACCAATACTTCCTGCTCCCTGGGACCCCTAACCTTTCCCTGGGTTCCAGCTGCAGCTAGGGGAGGACTCTGCTGCCTTAGGATCAGGGGCTCTGGCTGTGCACACCAAAGATTTTTCTGGCACAGGTGTAAGTGTATCTTCATTCTCATCTGTAGAGGCTTCCACTAGGAATCCTGTGAGCTGTCACCCCAGGGGCTAAGGCGGGGATTCAGATGGAGGAAAGGTGAGGGGGTGCCGATTCTTCATGCCCATCCTTAATCCCTCCATTTTGATCTGTCCCCAGGACCACGGCCAAACAATTGCTCGC
The DNA here is from genome assembly GCA_001685075.1 of Bramus lutescens. Taxonomy (NCBI): domain Eukaryota; kingdom Metazoa; phylum Chordata; class Mammalia; order Rodentia; family Cricetidae; genus Bramus; species Bramus lutescens. Next base: position 785,239 of record LOEQ01000441.1, on the reverse strand, counting down.
AGTTCTGGAGTCTGAGCATACCAGCTGCCACACCTCTTTTCCTTCTCTAGTCAAGCTGTATTTGAACCTCCCTAAGGCCCGGCTTCCCTACCTGGAAATGATATGGGTCACACTACCTATTAGTCATTCTGAGGGGACATCAGGGTGCCTAGTAGGTCAGGTGGCCAGAACCTTTGAGTATCACCACCACACACACCCTCCTGCCCCACCACAAACATCACCATCACCATCATCACCACAGATCACTATCACGGTTCCTTTACTATCCGCCTCAGATTAGAGAACACAGTTACTTCCTCTCTCCTACACCTTGCAGCTCTGCTCCCTGACGAGTGGGATGGAAGGGAAGTGTCTCGCTTATTGGGCCTCAGCCTGAACAAAATGACCCTTCTTAGGGTCCCTACACCCGCCAGCCCCTGGCCTTCTGCAGCCAGATCCCACCCTTCCCCCACTGGCCAGAAGCAATCCCCTCTTTGGTCTCCACCCACCACATTACCCTCTGAATACTCTCATTATACCATTACTAATTAGGGCTGCTCAGCAAATTGGCGGCTGCATTAGAGAGAGACAGTGTGCGGGAGCATATGGCATAATATCGTATTAATGAACACTCTAAATTCAAACCCGGGTCAGCTGCTCGCTTCTTGCCAGTGTCACCCACACTGCAGGGAAGGAGGGGGTGAAAAAAGCAGTCAGCCTTTCCCTGGCTTTCCTTGCCTGTCTCCTAACTCACACAGGCATGCACGCACGCGCGCAAGGTCCCCAGTGTTGGGTGGGTAGGCCTGGTAGGATAGAGGGTGGTCATTTCTGCCAAGTGGGGTGAGAAACTAGAGTTTGGGCCTAGGTGGGGGACCCAGAAGGGCCTCCCCTCATTGTAGAAAGTGGGCACATATAATTAGAACTCATAATAATAACCCAGGACCTGTGATCAAGCTGGCCACCTAGATTATCTTGATGGCTCTCAGGGCACCTTGAGAAGGGAGCGTGGCACAAAGGCCATGTGAGGGTCCCAGGAGTCAGGGTGCTTTCTCAGGGTCATGGTGGCCAGGCTGGAGCCCTGAAGCCTAGCCTCAGCCACTCTGTTCAGCCCCAAGAGTAAAGAGTGGTGTTGACAATGATTACAGCATACCAGGAGTGACGACAGCCTTCGTTCCTTTCCCATGACGCACAGAGAACTTGCAGTTCTATGTGTCCTGGGGGAGGAGGTGTGTGAGGCACTGGGACCACACTGGGGTCTTTCCATAGAGCCTTTGAGTAGAGGTACACTCCAAGTGAGGTTCCTATGAAGAACAGAAAGAGTTGAGGTAAAGATGGTATCTGACTCCTTCCCCCGAGGTCAGGCAGAGCACTGTCCTCCAACGTCTGGATGCCCAGGACTGTACCTCTCTGAGGTGTTCTAATTGCTGGTTCTGAGAAAGGAGGGGCTGTTCCTGGGAGGGCCTCCCCTCCCATCTGTCTTACTGTCTGCAGGCTGGTGTCAGTGGCCTTCTGTCAGGAGGACTGCTCCTCCTTTTACATCAAGGCTGAGAGCTGGCTGCTCCCTGCCTGCCAAGCCTAAAGAATGAGGGAGTGGTCCTCTCCTAGGCTTCCATCTCTGTCCAGACTCCTCTCTGCCCGGCACAAAGCAACCCTCAACATGCCTTCCCAGGACACCTTCCTCGACTGACTAGAGTCCTTGGTGTCTGCGAGTGTCCCCATCCTGAAGACTGGGTCTGACTATCACAGAAGAGAAGGGCTGAAGAGCTTGGACACATTTCTCCCAATCAAAACCCAAGCAGAACTCTCTCACCCTGGTGCACAGCCCTACCCCAGTCTCTGGGAGCCGAACTTCCAAGATGAGGAATCTTTGAGGTAGCTCAAGTGCGTGTGTTGGGGGGTGCTCTGCAATAAGTGTTGAGGTGGAATGGGGTTCCAGATGAGCCATGGGGTAAGCTCCCTACAAGCCCTTCCCTAGCTTCGTCTTTGAGAATTCAGTGCCTTCACCACCCCCACCCTACTCAAGGGGTCGTGAACATTCGTTGGTGGGACTATTAGAACAGTGTTGAGCTGCTGCCTGACAGAGAGCATAGACATCTCCAGCATGGCTCTCTCTCAGGTCTGAGAGACGTGGAGACGTCCACCTGTGCAAGGGAGGGTGATACAATTGGCACGTGGGTGAGAATGAGAGCGGAGGCAAGGCAGTGGCTTCCTCAGCAGGTGCTGAACTGTCATTGGAGGGTAAACCAGAGATTTTTATCTCCACTCTCTCTACCTTGCGGTCTGCAAAATGGGTGTGATTTTGTTACCTTAGCCAGGATTGTGGGGTGCTTTTATGAAAGACATGCTGGCGGGGCATCTATCCATGATCCCTGCCCCCTGCCCCAAGTCTGCTCTCTGGCTTGAAGCCCTTTCCTTGTACAGAGCTCCCTATTGGAGCCTTTGAGGCAAGAAAAGAGGCAGGACTGGGACGAGGGAGGCAGGGGGTGAAATTGGAGGACCTAGCTGAGATGACCTAGCCTACCTAGACCTTGCTGGGTTGGGCTGGGGGATCCTGAATGCATAACTCCAGCTGACTGGCTTCTCTCTGTCTGCCACTGCTCACCCCACAGTCATAGGATCATTTTCCTTTGTCCCCAGAACCTTGCCTTGCTTCCTGCAGGTCTCCCAGCAGGGAAGCCCAGGAGGAGTAAATAATTGTCACCCCTCCCAGCCTGGACCAGCAGGGTGGAATGTGGGGTGACATCAAACCCTGGATGCCAATTACTTTGTCTGCCCCTACCAAGCCAACCTTCCCGACTTCCCTCAGCAGGGGCTCCCACCTCCTCAGAGGGCAGTAAACAGGCCAGAGAGGTGTTGACTGAGCCCTGGAGTTTAGAGGTAGCCTGTCCAGACTTGCCTATAGGGCAGATGCCCATCCCTGTAGCGCAATTTCTAATGGGTCTTAATAATAAAACCCAGAGTCAGATATTAGGGGGTGAAAGCTGAAAGATCAGAGAAGCAGAGCAGCCAGCCACTAGAGTTCTTCCCTCTACCGAATCATCTGACAGAAGGGAGCAAGACCCAGTCTCCACGAATCCTCAGATTCTTGAGCTCCTGTCCCCTCCACTTTATATTCCTCCCTCTACCCAGCCATATCCCTTCCTGTCTCCACCTTCCTAGTGCTGGGATTAAAGGTGTGGGACTCCCAAGTACTGGAGTTAAAGGTGTGAGCCATCACTTCCTGACTCTGTTTCTCTTTTAGACTGGATCAATCTCAGTAGCCCAGAGTGGCCTTGAATTCACAAAGGTCCACCTGCCTGGCCTCTGCGGCTAACTAGTGGTTTAACTCCACATTCTGATCTTCAGGCAAGCTTTATTTGTTAGATTACAAACAAAATATCACCACATTTCTCCCACTCCCTCTCCTGGAGGTGGTGAAGTGATACAGCCTTGCCATGAGACTGGGGGAGGTGCGAGGGTGGAGGCCTGGATGTGGCTGAGCTAGCAAGGAGCTGAGCCTGGAACTCAGAGAAGGTAAATTGCTCAGGTGGCAAAGCCAGCATAGCAGAGCTCCAAGTCTGGTCACACGTCTTTTCCACACGTGACCCCCTGTGGCTAGAACTCAGTTGAAGGATACACTGATCCCAGAACCCTAAACTTTTTGTACATACATCATCGCACTGACTCTTAAGTCAAGGGCAAGAAAGGGGCCAGCTGCATAATTTGGACCTCCCAGTGCAAAACGGAAGTTCAGGGACCATAGTTTAGGAAGTATTAAGAAGAGCATTAAAGCACTCAACCTTCTAAGCCAGGGCCCTGTGCACAGATGGCCTATGAATCCAACCCTGGTCATGGGGTCATGTCTGCTTCCTCAACAGCCAAAGAAGCTCACACACATTCTAGAAGTCTTCCTGTATGGAGTCAGGGTGCCACAATCACAGCTATCCCCTCTGTAACCCTTCTAGGAGCAGTCAGTGCTTCTCCAGTTTGGAGAAGGAAAAACCAGCTTAGCATCTTGTGCACAGGCTGCACAACAGCATCTGTTGGGAGCTGGCAGGGATCAGATTGGATATGGCTCTTTTTTTTCTTTAATGTTATTTGCAGGGGCAGTGAACATAGTCTCTGGCAACCAAGGGAGGAGCTGCCCAGAGGATCTGTGATATATGTTCTCTCCACCCCCTGCTTCCTCTAATTTTTTTTGAGACTGGGTCTTAATTTGTAGTCCAAGTTGACCTCAAACTCACTACATTTGAGACTGGCCTCAAATCCTCCCTCTTGCCTTAGCCTTCCAAGGGATGGAATGACAGGCATGAGCCCCATGCCCAGCTAGCTAGCTCTGTAGGTCAGAATGAAACAGGAATCAGACTTTCCTGGGTACTGCATTTGCTCAGTGCTTCCATGAAGGCGCCTCTTGCTTCTTACTCAAGTGTGTGCACCGGAACTCATGTGGTGAGCGTTTCCCCTCTTCACAGCTGAACCTTTGTGTTCAGTCAGAGCCCAAGTGCATGGTGGGAAAGTTTATCAACCTCACACCAGCACTGCCCCCGTGAGTGCCCTGGCCTCCATGATGGAGGGCATGTTCCTATCCTCAGGCATCTGCATTGGAATTCAGGCCCTTGCCAGCCTGTTCCCTGCTCGCTAACTATAAACTATCTGATTTATATTCATTAACCAGTACTAGACAGCAGCCAGCATAGCAAACTTCAGTGGGGGACATGCCTCCATCGACAGGCCGACTGCATTCAGTTAATTAAGGGGCTGTAATTGTTGTCCAGGACAAGGGTCCCCAGGGCACAGGCTTTGTAAATAACTACCCTCCGCTGCCCCCAGTTCTCACCCCGCCCTCTCTGCCCATTCTCCTCATTCCCAGATCTTAGAAACCAGTAAAGGAGCTGACGCTATATATAGGCTATGGGAAGTGGCAGTGAAGGCTTAGGATGTGGCAATGATGTGGGTGATGTCTATCCCGAGGTGGGATTGAGAGTCAGGACGAGGAACCTGGAAGGGCTGCCCCATGTGTACAATGGTGCATACATGTGCTCACGTGTGCACTGGTACACTCACACAGATGCCTCTCCAGGCAAGGTGGCTCATGCCATTTACTCCTAGCCTGCCTGCATGTCCACACCCTGAGCGCAGCCTAGTCAGGTGGAGTCAGGCAGAGAACTAAGTGGAGTCATCTCACCAACTCAAAAACTGGAAGAATGCAGCTTTTATGAGCCTCAAATAAAGGACCAGGCACAGTGATGTACACTTGTAATCCCAGCCTCCTGGGAGGACAAGAAGTTTAAGACTAGCCTAGGCAACTCACCGAGACCCCCCATCTCGAATTTTAAAAATTAAAATAAAAAGAGGCACTGAGGATGTAACTGACTTAGTGATAAAGCTCTTATCGAATGGATTCAAGATCGCGAGTTCAGTCTTCAACACCTTTGATCAAAGATGGGGGTGTGGGAAGAATGAGGAGGTGGTGCAATAAAGGGTCTTCCCTTCTAGGATTCTTCGTCCACGGGGTAACTTCTAGTCCATTAGGGTAGGTGCTTCACCTGAAAACTCCTGATCAGTTTAGGGGTGGAGGCAGGGTGTGGTCTGGGAAGCCTGATGAGGGAGGTATACCCATAGAAAACAACAACAAACAGATGTCACACAAGGTAGCAATGATCCCCAAGAAAGCCACGGACCCCTTCCTGAGAGAGCCAGGTGGGGTTGCAGGCCAGAGCTTTGACTCCAGAGCAAATGAGCTAGACCAGAGCCCGCACACATTTGTCCAAGGGCCTACTGTGTGTTGGGGACAGAATAACAAATAGGATTGCTGGCAGGGGTGCGGCTGGGTATGGAGGTAGCGCAAAAGTAGATCACTTGCCTTGAATGTGCAAGGCTTTGGATTGGACTCCTCAGCACCAAAAAAAAGAAAGAAAAGAAAAAGAACTTACTCTGGTCCTTGCTTGCCTCTCAGAAAAGAAAGTGAGAGAGAGTGTGTGTGTTTGAATGTATGTGTATATGTGTGTGTGTCTGTGTGGGTCCTAGCTGTACACACAGTGGTCTCTTGACACGTGCATATTCTCCAAGTATCTGTTGAATGAATTTTGCATTTTAAACTCTCCCTGGGGCATAAAATAAAGCAGTGAACATGACAGAAAGGGTTTCTGATCTCACGGAATTCATAGATACCAGTGTGTATGTGTGGCTGTGTGCGTATGTACATGGTGCGTGTCTGTGCCCTGTGTCCACACATGTGTGAGTGTCCACACCAGGAGGGCATTCCTTCATCCTGCCCAGGGTGGAGAGAGGCATGGAAAGAGGACTGATTCCCCTCTTGGAGCTGGTAACCTGCACACTCCCCACCCTACCCTCTTGCTGCAGGAACAGGGAGCCTTTTCAGCCTAAAAAGGCATCAGCTGCTCTTGAGTCCCTGCATCATCACCCTCTGCTTCACCTCGCTTGCAAGGCTGGAATCATCTGTGCCGATCCTCTAGCTCCCATCCCACTCCACTCCAGGCAGCTACAACCCTCCGAGTGGCTTTTGACAAGATGCTCCCGAAGTGGGTATTTCACTTGAATCTATCTGATAGAGTCTAGCAAAGGAGAGAAAATAAGTTTCTCCGTCCTTCTCCCCAGCCTTCCGCCCCCATCCCCACCTATCAGCCCTTATCTGAAAGAAAAATTAGAGCATTATTAGGAGTTTCATTAGGGGTGAGCAGGTGGGGAATGAAATTACATCTTGGCTCCTTCTCAGCCCCTGTAAGTATTAAGTGGTTTGATCAATGGTGTTCACACAATTAATTCTGCCTGATTGCAGAGAATGGCTTTATCGACAGTTAGGTTTCCCCAACTTTGTCTAGCATCTAAACGTGCCTCCAGGATGCATGGGGAGGGATTGAGGGAGGTGGTGGAGCTCTTTGCTGGATGCCACATTCAGCTCACACGTCATTTAGGAAATGCAGGTGTCATGACAAGGTTAAATGGGTGGTTCCAGACTACAGGGGGCAAGGCAGTCCACCTTCTGACTCCTGTTTGTCCACGTGACCAGCATTCCCACAGAGCGGAACTAGCCTCCTCAGGGTGGTCAGACAGCATTCTCTCCTCCAGGCCTGGCTTGTGCCCTGTCCCAGGTTTCTCCTAGTAGTTCACTCAAACCCCAGCTGCCTTCAGGTAACTCACAGACTCCAACTGGGTCTTTTGAGGGTGTGGAAGGCTGCTGCTGGGCACAGTGCTTTGTGGAATTACACTCTTTGTTTTAGATTCAGGCTAGCCCTAAACTCACCGTACAGCCAAAGATGACATTGAAACTCAACTCCTCCCCTCTCTCCCTCCCTCTCTCTACCACTGAGCTACATCCCCATATTCCCAAAATTTTTTATGTGTTTCTGTAGCTGTTCCGCCCCTTCTCCCCCTCCAGACAGGGTTTCTCTGTATAGCTCTGGCTGTCCTGGAACTTATTCTGTAGACAAGGTTGTCCTTGAATATACAAAGATCCACTTGCCTCTCTGCCCAAGTGCTAGGATTAAAGGCTTTTCTGTTTTGTTTTGTTTTGTTGTGTTGTGTTTTGAGACAAATAGCCTCAAATTCATTAAGTCAAAACTTTCTGTTGTTTTGTTTTGAGACAGGCTCTCTCTATTATGTAGCTCTGGCTGGCCTGGGAACTCCTTATGCAGACCAGGCTGGCTTTGAACTCCCAGATACCCACCTGTGTCTGCCTCCCTAGTGCTAAAAGCAGCAGGTGACTCAAAATTTTTGTCTTAAAGACAAGGTCTCCTGTAGCCAAGGCTAGCCTTGAACTGCTGATTCTCCTGCCTCTCTCTCCCACCAAGTGCAGGCTTGTGCTATCAGACTGCTAAAAGGCTGTTTATATATGGGTTTGTGGAGCTTGAGATTGAACCCCAGGGCCTTGCTTACACTAGGGAAGTACCTTGCCAAGAGACCACATCCTGACCTTGAACTTCTGACCTTCCTGCTTCCACCTCCTCTACTGGAATTTCAGACTTTCTATTCAACTCTAGGGTCAGCTTTACTTCTTGGGAAGAAGTAGGGGGTGGGGTGTCTTAGACTATAGATACCCTTAAGATGCCCGGAAGGGAAGGCAGGGCAGAAGGAGGGGAGGTAGATGAAGCTGGGGAATGGGATGTAAGGTTTCAGTTCTTTATTCTTTGAGCCTCACCAAGGAGCATGGACCACCTGAGGAAACTTTAAAACTGGACAAAATGGGTGCTTTTTAGTTCCTTCAGCAGATGACAAAGGAAGATTTGGAGGTTCCACACTAGGAAGTGGTGGCACTTCTGAGAGGAAGGGCTTGAGAGCATTGGCCTTCCTCCTGTTGCTGGGCTCCCTCTCTTGCCCCAGAGCCTCCTCCTACTTGAGGGGAGCCTGTCTCCAATGCCACACTCTGCTGTACTACTCTTATAGGTGTCCAGGAGACACCCCCCACACCCCACCTATATCTCCCAGGCATTCCCAGCAGGCCTCTGCCAGTTCAGACAGCAATTGCAGACCTTACCGCCAGTCTCAGAAGTGCAGCTTCCCCCAACCCCAGGAAAGAAAAGGACTCTCAGCTTTGTCACACCCCAAATGTGCACTAAGGGAGGAGAGGCCAGCAGACTGGGTTCTGCTGACTCTGACTATTCCTGGGCCAAGGAGACTTCCTTCATCTAAGAAGAGGGAAAGGAAACGGTTATTGGACCTCCTCTCCCATGTAAACCTTTATTCCCAGACCGCAGTCCAGCCACCACAATAACCAACATCAAAGAACAGTCTGTGAGCTGCCTTTGTTTTTCTGGTAGACTATTGTGTAGCTACCAACACTGTAACAATGTAGGGACATGGTTGTAATAATTGTGAAAGGGAAAATCAGGATAAAAACTACACAAATCTAGTGTGGACTGTGTGCATGTGTGTGTGTGTGTGTGTGTGTGTGTGTGTGTATCTGACCTGCGCTGAGTAGAATCTAAAAGTCACCTTGTTAACTTCTAACCACAGCCCTGTGGAGTGAAAACGCTGTTAGTCTTTGCTTAGAGATGGGGCTCAGAGCATTTAGGTAACTTCCTCAAGGCCACCCAGCCGATGTGTGGGAAAGTCAGAATTCTGTTCAGCACTGCCGCTCCAATACCTGGGCTTTTAACTGTTGCTTTAGCTGTTTTCATCTTTTATTTTTGCTGTACTAGAGATTGAATGTAGGGTTTCACACTTCTAGGCAAGCACTCTACTACTGAGCTCTATCCCCTCTGTGTGTGTGTGTGTGTGTGTGTGTGTGTGCGCGCATACACATGCGTACAGATGAAGTTGAATCTTGGGTGTCATTCTTTAGGACTCATCCATCTTGCCTTTTGCTTATCTATTTTTTTAAACATTTATTTATTGATTTGAGGTGAGACACGCCCATGTGTGGAGGTCAGGTCTCTCCATCTACCACGTGGCTCCCTGAGACCAGCATCAGGTCCTCAGGCTTGGCAGTGTCTCTACACACTGAACTGTTTGCCAGCCCCCATTCCGTTCTTTGAAACAGTGTCTCTCCCTGAGAACCGGGACCTGCCATGTAGGCTAGGTTGCACTGGCTCTTTTTTCTTTCTTTTTTATTTGATTTGGGGTCTTCCTAAATTGCCCAAGATGGCCTTGAACATGAGGTCCTCCTCCCTCAGCCTTCCGAGGAGCTGGGATTATAAGCACATACTGTCAGGCCTGGCTTATATACTGCCCTATAACAAAGAGTCAAGACAGACCCAGTAGAGACTCAGAAACATCAGAGCCCAGAGAAACGGTGCAAAAGTTACTGGCTTCCCTCTGCCTGTTTACTCAAGTGGAAAGTAGGGGTGGGAGGGTCATTTTGAGCAGGTGCCTTGCATTTAAGAAAAATGCATGGAATTACGTTCCTACAAAGCCAGGAAAGCTGAACCAAAGCAGCATTGGGGCTTGAAATGAGATTTTATGTTTTCCTTTTCTGGGCACAAGGCCATCAATGGTGCCACGTGCCAGGCTGCTGAAGGCCACTTGTTTGTTAGGGACATCAGGGGTTGGTAGCTGTCTGACTTTGCTGCCCCAGTGAATGCCAGCTGCTTGTGGTCTCTCAGAGGGCTGAGGCTCTCAAAGCCACCATGTGGGCATCTCTGTAGCTCCTTGCCGCCCTAGATGTGGCCCCTGGATGCTGGCCATAGCAGCTGGGGAAGTCAGGAGTGCAGAGGGTCCTGCACACCCAGGAAGCCTGTATGGAATCTAACAGAGGAAGGATCAGCTCCCAAGGTTTTTCTGTCCCTGTTTTGGCCCTGAGTCTGAACAGCACGGGGACCCTACGAGTTGAGGCTTGCCATGTGTGGTGGGCACAAGAAGCAGGGAGTCAGAAGCCCTACCTGATCCTCTTGAGCAGCCTGACAGCCACAGCCAGAGAGGGTGGGGGCAGGGAAGTTTGTCTCTGTCAGCAGATCGTTCTGGAAGGAGTGTTAAGGTGTCCCTGGCTCCCTTCCCTCCCACATGGGGACCAAGTGTGAGATCGCTGAGGGCAGTATGGCAGGGCAGGTGGCCAAGGGCATCAGGTTCACCTTTCCTGGAGGAAGAAGGCCTGCCTCTGCCCTGCCAGCCTCACCCTCCCAGAGCTGGCCCAAAGGGTTAGAGCCAGAAGCTGTTCCTCTCCAGATTAGGGCCTCCATCTTTCCATCTCAGGAGGCCTCCCACTTCTGCGGAGGCACCTGCTCCTCCTGGGCCTTCTCCTGGCTACCTGGTCCTTAAGACCAGCCCCTCCTCCATCAGACCCAGCCTTCTGGCCCTCTGGGGCTCCCAGCACACCATCTCCTTCAGAAGACGCCTGCTCAGTGTTTCTCCCAGGGCAGCTGCCTGGAGAACAGATTCAGGCTGTGGGCATCATGGTGGCCAAGAGCTCTGCCCGTGTTATCCAGCCTTGGCACCTGAGAACTCTGAAGCATCTGGTGCTAAGCTCTGCCACACTTCCATCAGCCAGGGAGCCTGTAAGAGACTGACGCCTGAGGCCCAGGCCAGGAGAGCCGAGGCAGCGCTTCCTGCTGAGAACAGGAGGCATTAGTTGTGTTTTTTTCTCTTGAAAATAAGTTCTCATGTAGTCTAGGCTGACCTCAGACTCACTGTACAGCCAATGATACGCAGTGAACTGCTGGTTCTCCCGCCTCTACCTCCTGATTGATGGTATTATAGGCATGCTCTGTAATGCCTGGTTTATGTGGTGCTGAGGGTCAAACCCAGGGTTTCATACAAGCTAGATAAGCACTCTGCTAATGGAGCCACCTCCCAAGCCTAATACATTATTATTATTACTATTATTATTTTCAATCTTTTGAGACAGGATTTTTCTGTGACTTTGGAGCAGGCCTGTCTCTGCCTCCCGAGTGCTGGAATTAAAGGTGTGTGCCACCACCGCCCGGCCATCATTATTTCTTAAACACTGACTCACACACAAGGACAAAGAACCAGCAAAGCAGCCCATTGACCTCACTTTGCCAGCTAGGAGATATGGTCTGTACAGTCAATGCTAATGCCACAGCTGCTTCCCGTGGAAAGTCTTTGCTGGAGGCCTCCACTGGACTGACAAGCATAGACTTGGCTTCCCAAAGGGCCCTGGATATCAACAGACCCCTTTTCTCTTACCTACGGGCTGATGGTTAGGGCTGAGGCGGACAAAGTCTAATGAAAAGAGCTCTGCTTTTTGGGTAATCTCCATGGTACTCAATTTCCTCACCTTTAAGTCAGGGATAGCGATGCCTAAATGACAGATTTGAGGGAGAATGTCTGATGCAGATAGGTGGGTGTTTAGCACAGTGCTGCTGTACCGATGGGTGGGTGGATGTAATGATAGATGAAAGGAAGGACGACTAGGTGGATAAATGGATAGATGGATGGGTAGAAGGGAGGATGAGTGGGTGAACGGATGGATGGATGGGTGGATGGATGGATGGATGGATGGATGGATGGATGGATGGATGGATGGATGGATGGATGAACAGATAGATGGGTGGATGGAGGAATAGATGGATCGATGGACAGACAGACACTTGAGCTATTTCCTGGAAGGGATATGGCTTGCTCCATTTGGAACTAATCCTAAGAGAGTCTTGTTCATCCGAGATTCAGGGCCTGCTGGGAGGGGTGGAGGCAGGGAGGCCTCTTCTCCTGTCAGCGTCTATCCACACAGGTAAAGTCTAGGATTTCAGCCGCGGTGTGACTGACTTGACAGAAGAATCAGCTTGTCATCCATCTTGCTGTTCCACTGCGGTGACCCTGACCTCACTGAGGCAGGGTCTGGGGCACTCATCTTTCCTGTCCCCCTTTCTCTCACTGGGGCCAACCAGGGTCCCTGTGGGGTCACAGAAATGATGCGTGGTCAGAATGAGTCTATCCAGCAATGGGAGCTAAGGGCGTCGAGAGGAAATTTCTCAGTGTCTCCCTGGGCCTACAGATCCAGAAAACCCCCTCCTTCCGCCGTCCCATCCAATTTCCAGGCTCCTAGCCTTCTACCTGCTCACCCACAGGGCTTCCCCTTTTATTATAGCTGCATTTCCTAGCTGTAAGGTGGTGGCACGTGCAAGTGGATCTCTGTTAGTTCGAGGCCAGCCTGATGTACAGAGTGAGTTCCAGGACAGCCAGGACTATACAAAGAAGCCCTGTCTTGAAAACCCAAAATAAATAAATAAACAAACAAACAAATAAATAATTAAATCTGCACTCCTGGCCTTCTTTCCCTTCTCATTTATGTCACCCTAACCTCAACACAGACTCTCCTCACCCCATCATGCCCTGCCATAGGTGAGATTGAACAGGACACTCCAGCTGACATCATCCTCCCTGTTCTGACAAGACAAGACTCCTGCTGAGGCAGACTCCAAACTGACTGTCTGGAAGCACAGAGGGACTGAGAATCTGGGACTGTCCCTTGGGCTCTGAGCTGCCATCCTGGGGCAGGAGGGGCGGGGCCCTGGCTGGCTTTTCTTCCTTGAGCAGGTACAAAAGAAGCCACATGAACACAGTCTGCCTTTGAAGCTTGCCTTTGAAACCTGCATTGCTGGGTCTGTGCCAAGCACAAACCTTACCCCCCAGTCAGCCTCTGGGAAGCTGGGGCACCACTTGAGATCAAAGGGTCCCAGCCCCTCCTCCCATAAAATCTTTCTAGTTCCCAAGTTGCAGTGACTCAGAGCCAGAACTCAGTACCAAGGGTCCTCAGCAGAGAGGGTACAAACTGAGACTTCATTAAAAAAAAGCAAAATGCAGGCTCCTAAGTTTACACTGGGCTTCTATTAATCACCCCTGTGTTCTCCCCATGTAGACAGACTCCCTTCCACACAGACATTACTGTATCCGGACTTCCATTTTACAGGTGATGAAACCCAGATTTAAAGAGATAAAATAAAACTGGAGAATGAAAAGCCTTCTGATTCCCAACCAGGGGTCTAGGAGGTCATTTCTAAAAGTTGAACCTGATGATGTGGGTCTGGAATCCCAGCTACTCAGGGGACTAAGGCAGGAGAGATAGGAGGTTTGAGTTCAAAATAGGCTAAAAAGAGAAGTCAAGGTCAATTTGAGCAATGAATAGGCAAGGATTCGTATACAGCTCAGTGGTAAAGCATTTGCCTTGCATGTGGGAGGCCCTAGGTTCTACCCCCAATACTACACACACACACACACACACATGCTCGCACACATGCACGCACGCACATGCACACACGTGGGATGGAGGTGCCTTACTACTTCATAGGAAACTGCTCCTTTCTTCTTTCAAGTGACTAATGACTTTGGGTCTCTTGCCTCTCTCCTCTCCACACCCGCTGAAGGATGGACAGGCAGCCAGGGATCTACCAGAACCCAGTTTTCTAAGCATCGGTGAGCTGGTGGCAAGGACTATGTCAGTGTTTCACTGAACTCCCTCAGATGATGGACAGGTAGGAGAGCACCCCTAGGCAACCAACTCAGCTCCTTCCCTCCCCCACTCCCTGCCTCTCACCTGACCCCTCACAGGCACTCTGCTTCCTCTCTTCCTCCCACCACCTCACCTCATCTCCTGGCCCCTTACCTCGCTCCAAACTACCTGATCAAAGGCAAGACTCTGGGAGCCATTAATGACCTCCTTCTCACTCCCTCTCCACCTATTCCTCTGCCCTTCCTGCCAGGCCATAAATAACTCTTTCCCCAGGGGGAACCAGGATGGGTGGGAGACGGAAGGTCCTGCATCAGTTCCCCAGGCTTACCCGGAAAGCTAAGGTCCAGAGAAAGGGTTACAGCTAAGTTGGGGCAAGGGCATTCCTTAGAGCTCTGCACCTCTAAACATCGAAGAGATTTTACTTTCTCCCACAGCATAAGTGTCTGGAAAAAGCAAGAAGCTTGTGATGTAAACCAGTACTGGCGCAAATTAACACTGTTGACTAGAACTTTGCATATTTTGAGCTGTCTAAAGCATCACCAGGAGCCGTGACTGTTAAGGGCTTACACAAAGGTCAGTGCGATCGACGAGACAAACTTCCGGTCCCATTTTAAGCCAAGCATGTGAGCATCTATACAGCCACCTGTGATCAGGAGCTGCCCTGCTTCACAGCCCGGGGTCTCTGCTAAAGTAGCATTGCTTCTTTCAGGTTTTGCCGCTTTTAAATTTCCAGCCAAGGTCCCTAAGACTGAACTGTGTTCAAGGTCCCATTTTAGCTTTGACTTTGATTTTGTTTTAGGGGTGCCCTACAGCACAGAGCTGACTATTGAGTAAGCTTATCCCATTTAGTGTTTGTGTGAGTCTGTAAAGTAGCAAATCAACGGAAGAGAATCCAATGGATTACCAGGGGTAGGTTGCTTCTGGTTCGAGGCTGGAGGGACGCTGAGGTGATCTTGAGGGTCTTCACGGATGGGATTCGTGAACGACGTCTCGGGCAGTGAGAACAGCACAAGTAGAGAGTCAGAGGAGGAGATGTTGGGCCCATTCAGGACCCAAATCCAGCAGAATGGTTGTAGGCCTAGCAGCAGGAAAGGATGCCCCGCGCCTGCGAGCATCAGTCTCTTTCTCTTTGCCGTGCTCTAGCTATTGTCTAGTTTTGGCTGGGGCACCATGTTCTCTCTCCTTCGCGGGAGGAGGAGGTCTATCTGAAGCAATGGGAAGAAAGCAAGGAGGGCAAGCGAGGAAGGTGGCCAAATGCCTCTGAGCCTTGAGAACTGTGCTTTAATAGACAGCCCCGGGCTTTCCCTTTGGTAATCTCTCTGGCCGAGACACCTAAAGGGTGGGACAGGTACCGAGGCCCATTTATTACCAAACCCAAGGAACCTTAGTGTCCCAAAGTCCTCATCAAAAGATTTGCCCTAGTCGGCAGTGGTGGCGCATGCCTTTAATCCCAGCACTCGGGAAGCAGAGGCAGGTGGATCTCTGTGAGTTCGAGGTCAGCCTAGGCTACAAAGCAAGTTCTAAGACAGGCTCCAAAGCTACAGAAAAACCCTGTCTCAAAAAAACAAAAAGAAAAAAAAAAAGATTTGCCCAATGCCATCCCTTAAACCCCTCTGTTTCAGTGCCCACGTTAATCATTTGGGAGCTAGAAATCCAGAAAATACAAACAGCTGCAGACTAATATGATAACAAAAAAATAATTTGAGGGGACAGCAAGATGGCTTAGAAAGGCACTTTCCACCAAGCCTCACAACCGAACCCTAAGACCTACTTGGTGGAAGGAGAGAACCAGCTCCTGAAAGTTGTCCACTGACCCCACATGTGTGCCTTGACATGTGCTCACCCACACACATATACATTAATAATAAACGCAATAACAAATTTTTTAAAAAGTGGGTGGTGGTGGTGCACGCCTTTAATCCCAGCACTTGGGAGGCAAAAGGAGACAGATTTCTGAGTTGGAGGCCAGTGTACAGAGCAAATTCCAAGATAGCCAGGGCTACTCTGTCTTGAATAAAACAAAATGATAATAATAAGTAAGCATATTTACATTAATTAATATATATGTTGTTGTTGTTTAGGGATAGAGAGATGACCCAGTGGTCAATGGCGCTTGTTGCTGTGACAGAGTACCAGGGTTTAGTTCCCAGCATCCACACATTAGCCTACAACCATTGTAACTTCAGTTCCATGGGGATTCAATGCCCACTTCTGGCTTCTGCAGGCATCAGGCACACATGTGGCATACATACATACATACATACATGCAGGCAAAATATGCATATCCATGAAACAAAATAAATAAATCCATAAAAATTCATGCTTTAAAATAATAATAGTAATAAATGATAATAGTAATAATAATAATAGTAATAATTTGACAAAAAGGATAGAAGATGGGAACAAGTTAATAAGTATTTTTCGATCCCCAGTAGTAGATTCCTCTGCCGACACAATAAGCCAGATCAAGCCGAAATAAAAGTCCAGGTTTAATGAGAAAAGCACCTAGGGTGACCCTCAAGCCCCCCCCAGAAGTGAGGCGGAGGAAGGAGGAGGAGAAATCATATGGCAGGTCTAGAGGCCAGAGCTTAAGTACCCTGTAGGTGCAGTCTTGAGTAGCTAGCTCCTGGGAAGGAGCTGAGGATCCCAGGCTTGGCAGGCTTTCTGAGAGGGGCAGGGTTGGAGAGGGAGGAGGGTGACTGAGAGGAACTTCCAACTGTAACACAGGTTGTTGCAAAAACAGAAATCCAAGTGAATGATCAAAGAATGGGAAAAGATGATCACCCCTACCAGTAATCAAGATAACATAATTTAGACAAGAGGAGACCTCACTTTCCATCTGTTAGGTTGGCAGAAATTAAATTCTGGCAAAGCCATGTATTGAGGGGAAGTAGAACAACCCAATACTATTATTAAGAAAGGGTCATTCACAGGCAAGGAGAGTGTAAACTCAATTGATATGACTCATTTTATTATTTGTTTGTTTATTTATTTCCCTCTATCTGGGATTGACTCCAAGTAAGCACTTTACTATTGAGTATCATCTCTGGGCTCTCCTTATTTTCTTTTTGTTTATTTATTTTGTTTTAAAATTTTGAGGCAGAGCCTCACTAAGTTAGCCAGGTAGTTTGGCTTAAACTCACTCGGTAGCCCAGGCAAGCCTTCAAATTCTTCCTACCTCAGCTTCCTGTGTGTCTGAGACAGCAGGCCTACGTTACCAAGCCCAGAAGGGGCCATTTGCCCGTATCTCATAGAACCATTGGCACTGTGGACTGCCATGGTGGATATTCCCTAGACCTGGCCATGGGACTTGCTTTGGCTAATGGGTGATTAGCAAGAATGAAGCATGCCGTGTTGTTTTTACTTATTTGTGTACATAATGAGTGTATATGAATGCATGCAAGTATGGGGGGTTGGGTTTCAATGATGAGTGTCTCCCTTGATTGCTCTCCACATTATCTTTGGAGGTAGATCTCTTCCTGAACCTGGCATTTGTTGATTGGACTCTGGCCAGCAAGCTCCAGGGATTTGCCAATCTCCTGTTGTTTAGAATTTTGTTTATCATACAGTGTATTACTCTGCAGCTCAGCTGGCCTAAAATTTTCTGGTTTGCTTTTTGTTTGTTTGTTTGTTTGTTTTTGTTTTTTGAGACAGGGTTTCCAGCTGTCCTAGAACTCACTCTCTAGAGCAGACTGGGCTTGAACTCACAGAGATCCACTTGCCTCTGCTTCCGAGTGCTGGGATTAAAGGTGTGTGCCACTGCTGCCTGATTGTTTTGCTTTTTTTTTAAGGACGGGTTTTACATAGCCCAGGCTAGCCTCAAATTCAGTAGGCAGCTGAAGATGACTTTGAACTCCC
Organism: Bramus lutescens; assembly: GCA_001685075.1. Taxonomy (NCBI): domain Eukaryota; kingdom Metazoa; phylum Chordata; class Mammalia; order Rodentia; family Cricetidae; genus Bramus; species Bramus lutescens. The sequence continues at coordinate 767,559 of LOEQ01000441.1, read as the reverse complement.
AATCCTCCTGCCTCTACTCCTGAGTGCTGGGATTCTCAGTGTACACCACCCTGCTTAGTGCAAAAAGAGTTTTAGTAACCACTTACACAGAGTGATTTGAGCCCTGGAGAATGTGCCCCCTTAGAAGCTATGACCTGATTTGACCCAGACATGTAAGCTGCTTAGGATGTGCCTCAGACTTTGTAGTAAAGCCACAAGTTGTCCCGTTGTGCCCTGCTTGATTTCTTTCTTCTGGAATTATTTTATGTGTATATGTGTGTTTGTGTTTATGTGTGTACACATCCACTCATTCTATGTGCACAGGCATATGGCAGCGAGAGGTTGATACTGTGCCTTCCCCACTCACCCCTTGTCTTTGTTTTTTTTGAGACAGTCGGTATCTCACTGAACCTGGACCTCATTGATCTGACTATACCAGCTGGCCAGCGAGCCCCAGGATCCTCTTGTCTCTGCATCCCTGGTGCTGGGGCCACAGGTGCTCGCTGCTGTTGCTGCACTTGGCTTTTTCTAATGTGGTTGCTGGGGTCCCAACTCACATCTTCATGTTTGTACGACAAGTACTTTACCAACTGAGCCGTCTCTCCAGGCTGCCTGCTTGAAATTTTTCTTTCTTTTCTTTTTCTTTCTTTCTTTTTTTTTTTTTGTTTGCTTGCTTGTTTTTGTTTTTTGAGACAGGGATTCATTGTGTAGCCCTGGCTGTGCTGGAACTCACTCTTTAGACCAGGCTGGTCTCAAACTCACAGAGATCCATCTGTCTCTGCCTCCAAATGCTGGGATTAAAGGTGTACGCCACCACTGCCCGGCTTCTTTTCTATTTTTAAAAAAGATTTATTTATTTTTATTTTATATGTATGGGTGTTTTGCTTGTGTGTATGTCTGTGTACCACTTGCATGCCTGGTGCCTCTGGGAGGCCAAAAGAGGATGTTAGATCCCCTGGAGTTACAGAGGGTTGTTACCCACTATGTCGATTATGGGAATCAAACCTAGGTCCTCTGGAAGAATAATCAGTGCTCTTGACTGCTGAGCCACCTCTCCAGCCTTGAATTCCTAACCCACAGAACTGTGAACGAATGAAAAGAATGTTGTTTTAAGCTGTAGGTTTTGGGGGATGGCTTATGATGCTACAATAGATAACAGATAGGCCTGTCATCCAGCAATTCTATTCCAAGTTACACGCCCTGGAGAAACCCTTGTATGTGTGCACAAGGAGAAATATACGGGGAGCTCACAACAGTGAAGGATAAATAGGGGCCTATTCAATGCACATGACCCAGAACTACCCTCAACAGCAAGGGTGAGACTCAAGCACCTCAGGGGCGGAAGTTTACAGACAGGATGCCTTTTAATCGATGCTTGGAGACCTGCAAGCCCATAGAACACAGGGATCATGCAATTATAATCTGAAGTTTGCATGGAGAGGCCATACCCTGAGTTCAGGAGAGTGGTTGCCCTCAAGAAGCAAGGAGGATGCATCTCTGGAGGAAGAGTTTTCATTGTGCCTTGCATGTTGTTTTATTTCCTTAAAAAATATGTATCCGAAGCAAGCATGACAAAATGTTCAGATTTAACAAAGCCAAGCGGAAAAGGCAGGGCATTCATTATGTTGTGGTTTATAGTCTTCTCTCTGTGTGAAATATTTCATAATAAAAAATCTAATTTAGAAAAATAAGAATGGGATGGGAGGCCATGAATGGCAAGGGTAATTTAAGATGAGATAGATACAGAGAGAAGATTCTGACCCTCTGGGGCCTGATCCCAGCACCCCCTCCCACGCCAGCCGCAGTCTGCCTGTAAACCCTTACATCCTCTCTGTAGCCCCCTCCCAGAGGCTTCTATCTATCGGGGGAAAGACTTCAGATCATTGGGTTGCTTCAGCCTGATAATGAGAGGGCAAAGAAGCAGGTCATGATGGTAAACATCTATGATACTACAACTCAGTAGACCGAGGCAAAAGGATCACAAATTTGAGGTGTGAGCTATCATGCCTGGTTTTAAAATGTTGGACTATGTTGTTTTTGTTATTTGGTTTTGATTTTTCTAAGCTAGGACCTTCTGGTGTAGCCCAGATTAGCTTTAAATTAACAATCTTCCTGCATCTAAATGCTGGAATTGCAGGTGTACACTAATACACCCGGTTTCCAGAGGCATTTGCTTGAGGCCAGGCTGAGGAACTGTGGGCCACTCCAGAGTCATGCGTGCTGCCATGTGCTGGAGGAAAGAACACCCTTGTGTCTGTGAGGCTAGGGAAGGGCTCCACAGAAGAGAGCTCTGTGATTCCCAATTGGCAGAGCCTGATGTGGGAGGGGCCAGAGATGTGGATAAAACAGGACAATATGAGCCTGCATGACGTTATTGGTCATATTAGCTTCCATTTATTGAGTACCCAGAAAAGGTGCTAAGTTCTTGAGCTGTGTATGATGGTATGTACCTGCCTTCAATCTAAGCGCTTTTGAGGTGGATATGAGGTTCAAGGTTATCCTCAGCCAAGTAGTGAGCTCAAGGCCAGCCTGGACTACATCAGACCCTATCTCAAAATCAACCATCAAAGGGGCTGGAGAGATGGGTTAGTGGTTAAGGACATGTAGTGCTCTTGCAGAGGACCCAGGTTTGGTTTCTAGGTCCCACAAAAGCTGTCTCACAACCATGAGTAACCCTAGCTCCAGGAGAATCCAGCGCCCTCTTCTGGTCTCTCCAGTCACTACATTCACATGTACAAACACAGAGACAACACACATATACACATAATTAAAAATTTAAAATAAGGCCTGGTGTAGTGGCACACGCCTTTAATCCCAGCACTCAGCAGACAGAGACAGGCAGATCTGTGTATTCAAGGCCAGCCTGGTCCACAGAGCAAGTTTCAGGACAGCCAGGACTACACAGAGAAACCTATCGCAAAACAAACTTAAAACAAAACTTTTAACAAATCAAATATTGTTTGATTTGACTTTAACAGACCCATGAGAATAAAATTACTAATGCTGTTTTGTAGAGGAAACTGAGTTCAGGGAGCTCATGGAACTTGCCTGAGCTCCTGGTGAACCCGGTTTCTTTGTTCTCCGCTATACAGCCCGTGGTGCTACCTGGGGGAGCACCAAGGTATTGAAGGCTGCCATGGCTCTTGCCCCCTTGGATGTCTTAGTGAGTAAGGGTGTGTTTTGGTCACTTTTCTATTACAGAGATAATATACCATGACCAAGGCAACATATAGACAGAAGAGTTTATTGGGGTTTACAGATTCAGAGGGTGAGTCCATGACCATCATGGTGGCGATCATGATGGCAGGCAGACAGGCATGGTGCTGGCATATAGGCAGTAGCTGACAGCTCCTAGCTTGAGACAGCAACCATGAGGCAGAGTAAGCTCACTAGAAACGGTGTGGGCTTTTGACACCTCAGAGCCCACTCCTAGTGAGTGACATCCCCCCTCCAACAATCCTCCCAAACAGTCCTACCAACGGGACCAAGTATTCAAACATGAGCGTTAGGGGTTGTTCTCCTTCAAACCCCCACAAGGTACTTGCTGCCATGCCTGGAGATCTAGGTCAATCATGACCTCAGATACCCACGTGGAGAAAGGACAAACTGATGATTTCCACGGCTGTCCTTTGATATCCACGTGCACACTATGATAGGCACACATATATACACGCGATAAATAACTGTTTAAAAGCAAACAAATGCTTATTGTTATTTCCAATAACGGCAGGCATTAGGAAGATAATGAGAGCAGCCCATATGGCTTAGCACGCTGAGGAACTTCTATCCACTGTCAGACACCCTGCCAAAGACCTTCTAACATACAACCCCTAGAAATGCTGGGGGGAAAGAAAAACACCCATTATGAGTACAGCTAAATGGAAAAACACTGAAAAAAAAATTCCCTGGATTCAAACCAGAGAGGAGGAGCTGGGAATGAGGTTCAGGGCAGAGTATGTGCTTAGCACTTACTAGCTTAAAGCAAGAAGCCCAGAGCCTTCACAACTAGGCTCAGCAATGTGACTCTGAGTTGTAAAGGCCTTAAGGGGTATGGAAAGAAAGGTGAGCAGACGGCCAGAAAACACACACATGTATACACATACACACACACACACACACACACACACACACACACTCGCCACACGAAGAAAGGGTCCTTGAGAGTTTCAGCCTCTGTGAGAGGATGATTGAGAGAGAACTGTACTCACATAAAGGAGAGCAGCAGAGAAATAGCGTCTCTCCTATGTTCACCTGAGCTGCAAGAGGAAATGAAAAGGCCTTTAGTCTTCTTGTGAGAAACCTAGAACCCCAGACCTCCTTCTTCTGAGGCTGATCACCCATCCCATGGGGCCAGAAAACGCAAGGCCATCCACGGACATGGAACCAAGCCAGTACCAGCCCCAAAACTGAGACAGCACAGATGCTATCTGGAGGCAACCCTCCAAGCCTGCCCTCCCAGATCTTCATAGATAAAGCTCTTTAAGCGGGAGCCCAAATTCTAAAACCATAGGGCATGCCTGGGCAATGGGGGCATGGACGGACGGACGGACGGACGGACGGACAAGTCACCAGGAGAGTCTGCAAAGCAAGAGCCGGAGACTAAGATAAAACAGAGCAAAGCAAATGTATCTGTTTAGCATGCTTAAAGAGGAAAGGCTTGTGATTGGAGGTGACTGTAGATGGTCACTCCTGAAGAGTTTTCTAGGAAAAGGTTTTAGAAGCAAGACTTAAAAACAGAGAAAGAACCGATCATGCAAAATAAGAGGAAAGGGCTTGGCAGAGGAAGGGGCACTGCTGAGGCCGGAAGAACTTGTCCGCAGTAACAAGAGACCACAGTGTTTTGTAGGGCTGAGCGAGTGCTATACAAGCATCAGAGAGATGGGAAAAGAGGTTCTGTGGGTCCCATGAGATCTGGCTTTTATTCTAAGCACCAGGAGAAGCCTTCAGGATTTTCAGAAAGAGCAGAACAAAGTCTGATTTGCATGACTTTTTTTCCCTGTGTTTTGAGACAAGGTTTCTTACAATCCGCATTGGTTCGGAACTTGCTATGTAACTGAGAATACCCTTCAACAGCTGATCCTCTTGACTAGCGGGGATTGCAGGTTTTTGCCACCATGCTATTTCAGGCACTGCTAGGGATCAAACCCAGCGTTCTCTGCTTGTTAGGCAAGCACTCTACCAACTGAGCCACAGTCCCAGCCCCTGATCAGTGTTTTCAAATGATTCCTTTAGATATTGCTCAGTGGTTAGGAGCAATAGCTGCTTTTGTAGGTTCTCATCACCCACATGGTGGCTCACAACAATTCATAACTTCAGTTCCAGAGACCTCAACACCCTCTTCTGGCCTCTGAAGGCACCAGGTACACATGGCTACACATGCATAGATGCAAGCAAATACTCATATACATGCACTAAAAATAAGTCTTTCAAGGAAAAAAAGAAGACCTAGCTGGGCACATACCTTTAAAGACACATACCTTTAATCCCAGCACTCAGGAGGCAGAGGCAGGTGAGTTGGAAGCCAGCCTGGTCTACAAAGTGAGTCCCAAAGCATCACGAAGAGACTCAGTGTCAAAACAAACAAACAAACACACACACACACACACACACACATNTTGTTGGCCCTGAACGGAGGGAAGTATGATGGTAGGCCTATGTTAGGACTTGCTTTCCCAACTTTCCCAGGGTTCCACAGGAGAAAAACTTTGTCCAGAGAAAGTCCCTGGGAGAGTGTATCTGTCGCATAGGGGAGGACTGGATGGTGAGAGGCTGTGGGTCCCAGCGAATCAGAGGAGAGGTAGAGCTAGGAGCCTTCACAGCTCCCTCCAGTCAGTCCCATTTCCCCAGTTACTCACTGTCTCACAAACTGGAATCCATTCATAAACCGCTACTCATTAGCCTACGTGCCAGGGCCTATGTAAACACCAGGGCTGACCCCCCCTGAGAGGCCGGTGCCTACTCTGGAGAAATTTGCAGCAACAGCCTCTTAAGGCCCACGAAAAAGTCCTGTGTCAGGGAGAGCCTAGGCCCCTGGGAGAATGGAGGAGGGTGGTTACCCATTCTCAGGAAGGAAGCAACTGTCCCCATCATCTACTGCCAGGATAGCCCCCATCTCTACCTGAATCTCCTGTGCGTCTCCCTGTGGAAAGGGAAAGATGTGGCCTTGAAAAGATAAAGAGTAGGCGGGTTGTGTATTTCTCAAGAGTCCCCAGTTGCAAGGGGACTGTTCCTACAGTCCCCAAGGAAGGACAAGAAGAGGAGTGGCTCCCCCAAAATGGTCATGGCCTTTGGTCTGTTCCAAGCCCAGTGAAGCCATGTGCCTCTCACCACAGGTTTTACAGGAAGTGTGTGACCAAGCCTGAATTGGAAGGACTTCTTCAACCCCAAGGTTCTTGAGAGGAACCCCTGGGTGGGGCTTTCCTTCTTCCTTGCCTCTGGCCTCTTCTGACCTGATTGGACACAGCTAGACTCAACTTACCATTAAGAACTTCAGAACAGAAATGGAGGTAAGCCAAGGAGCTGCTAAAACAGGGGGGATTTTAATCAGTCAGTGTCCCAGCTGAGCACCCCAACATCTCCACAAGTTCCTGGGCAGAGTCCCCTGGAATGGGGTGCCTGGAAGGAACTTTATAAAATTCTCTACAACCAGCCAAGCGGAACCTATTTTCCCTCACAATGCAATTAACAGCACCAACATTTACAAAATATGATTACAAGCACTTTGGTTAAGTAGAGGAAAGTATATTAGATAGCAGTGAGGGGTTGATCTTAATGTGCATTTTTTCGAGAGACTTGCATTTTCTTTGTGCAAATAAAGAGGCCCTAAATTCTCCATAGGCACTAAAATCAATGCGCCGGAACCATGATAACAAACACAGGCTCCACTTTTTGCTACATCCCCCAATTAATTAAGCCTTTCACGGGCATGTAATTAGGAACATTAGCAAGTCATAAAATTGCCGTGAGTCTTTAAATTATGTGCTGGCCCTCAGCAATTTGTTTTTAATTCCTTCTGAAGACAATGGTACTGCGGGGCCCAATAGATCTTCATAGCAACCTACTGTGCTCGCCTTTATGGTGCCCACCTGCCTGCCAGGCCTCCCGCCAGCCTGGTGCCCACTGCAGCTCCCAGGGCTCAGGAAGTGCGACAGCTCTGGCTTCTCCCTTCTGCCTTCGCTTTCACTTCCATTCTCCCCCTTCTCCTCCTCTTCCTTCTCTCCTTCCTTCTTTTCTTCCTCCTCTCCCCCTTCTCCTCTCCCTCCTCCTCGTCTACCCCCTCTCTTCCTCCCCCTATCCCTCTTTCTCCTCCTCCTTCTCTTCCTCCTCTCCCTCCTCCTCGTCTACCCCCTCTCTCTTCCTCCTCCTATCCCTCTTCCTCTTCCTTCTCTTCCTCCTCTCCCTCCTCCTCGTCTACCCTCTCTCCCGTCCTCCCCATCCCTCTTTCTCCTCCTCTGCCCTTTTCTCCCTCTCTTCGTCTTTCTACTTTCCATTACCTCAGCTTCTCCCTTCTTTATTCCCTTGAGCTCATTCCCCTTACCCTGCTCTCCTTCCTCCCAAACACAACCTTTCTTCTTTCCCCACCCCAACTTTTTCTTTTCTATCTTTCTTTCTTTTGATAGGGTCACACAAGCCCAAGCTGGCCTCAAACTCAAAGCAATCCTCCTGCCTCAGTCTCTGGTTGCTGGCCTTATAGATGTGCACCACACCCAACTCTTCCATCTTGACCCTCTGGCCTCTATGTTTATTTTCTTCTTTTATCCCTCTTTTTATTTCTCCTTCCTCCTCCTCTTCCCTGTTTCTTCTTTTCCACCTTTCTTCTCCTTTCCTGGAAAGTTCTTTACTTCCCCTCTTTCTCCTTCTCCATCACCTCCACCTCCTTTCTCCCTTCCGGTTTTTTGCTCTGCTTTACCCTTCTCCCCACCCCTGGACTCTTCCTCCTTGCCCTTCCCATGACCCCTTAGGACTGAGCTAAGCTCACACCACTGCCCCTCCTCCACCCTCCCACTGGTCCCAGTCCCTGGTCCCTCCATTCACGATTCATCTGCCTTGTGAAGGACCACAGAGGCCATCTAGCCTGACCTCTTTGATTTGTAGCATCAGTTACACTCGCTGGGAGCCAAGCCTGATCCAGCTCCCTAGAGGTGTCAGAAGGAATGAGGGGCAGGGGTTATGAACCTACCCTACTCCCACTACCAAGCCTCTTCTGCAGGAAAGATGGTGGGGTAAAGAGAAAGGCTATTGTGTTTGCCTAGCTGATCAAACGTCCTGAAAGGAACCTGTGATAGCATGGTACTGCCAGAACCACTTGGGGACCCAAGGGAATTAGCTAATCCTGCCACATACCCTCATGCCATCCCAGTGGTGGCCCTTACAAGTCTCAAAACTTAGGAGCATTAGGTCTTTGAGTCCAGCCTTCTGTCCTCAGCCCTCCCCCTGCATCTCCCATGCCTTTCCTCCTACCTAGAAGTAACTTAATAATCTTAAGGACCTCAGTAGGGGACAAAGAATCATGAGCCCCACAGCCACTGGCATATATCCAAGCCCTTCTCATGGTTTGCTGAAACTCAGGGAAGGGGAGGCTTCCTCCCATTTGGGGCTTCCATACCCTTCGTTTTCACCATTAGCCTCCACCCCACTTCTGGAAGTCACTTATGGAAAACATGATGATCTTCAAGGAACATCACCAAAGTGGAGGTCAGCTGTAAACCAGCCACCGGTAGCCAACAACTTCTGCTGATGTTCGTTATCACAATGTCACCCCAACTGTACTGATGAAGCCACCAAGAAACAACCATCATGTGAATCGGCCCCCAGGGTTTAGCTGCCTTCAGGTGAAGTGCCTGCCTGTCCTCAGTAAGGAAGAATGGTTCTTTAATTTGTAAATTTCCCGTGATTAACAGGTTAAATGTGTATGTGTGTGTGTGTGTGTGTGCACGCAGTATGTGCAGACGCTTGTGTCCCTGCTTGTGGAGGTCAGAGGGCTACTTCAGGTGCCATTCTTCAGGCACCCTCACCTTGATTTTTGAAACAGGTCTCTCACTAGCCTGGACCTCAAATAAAGCTAGGCTGGCGACCATCATGAAGATCATTCTATCTCTATCTCCCCAGTGCAGGGCTTACAAACTTAAACCACACACCAAAGTCTGGAATAACTTTTGGTTTTGTTGTTTTGAGACAGGGTCTCTCAGGCTGGCCCCAAATTCAGAGATCTGCATGCTTCTGCTTCCCGAGTACTGGGAAAGGCATGTGCTATCGTGCCTGGCTTAGAATAAGTTTTTAACTTCTCATTTTGGCCTGCAAGGCCCCCTTTGACCTGGCTCCAGCTGCCATTATTGCTTGTTTCCAACTAGTTTCACATCTTTGAGCTTCTCTTTGTCACACGAAGCTCAGGGACAGCCATCTCTTCAATATGCTGCCCCCTTCCTCTGAAATGCTGTTCTGCTTACCTCCCCTCCCCATGAGAGTTTACTGACTTTTAAAGTCCCAGTCAAGGGTAATATTCACTGGTCAACCCTGACGTATGTTCCTCATAGCCCTAGGTGTAAATGGCTACCGGGATTCCTTATGCTTGCCTTCTGGGACTGGAATTACAGGAGGGTTTCCGTGCTCACCCAGAACCTCTGTGGATTTCTGGGGGACCTGGGGGACTCTAGTCCTCATGTTGCACAGCAAGAGCTCTAACACATAGCCATCTCCCCACCCCCTGAGTATGAATTGTAACACACACAACCAGGAGTCCCAGAACTGATAGAACACAGCCACGAAAGACCTAAATCACCCACGTCCCAGGTTTATAGGCCACCTCTGTATAAAGAAAGTACCCAGGCAGCCAGGAGCAAAGAGGTACAGACCTATAAACCCAACACTTGGGAGGCAGAGGCAAGAGGACCATGAATTTGAGGACAGCCTTGGATACAAAGTGAGGCCCTATCTCAAAGAGTTAAGTAAATAGGTAAATAAGTAAGTAAACAAACAAATAATAAGCAAATAAGCAAAGTGGAAGCCATCAAGATGGCTCAGCCACTAAAAGAGCTTGCCATGCAAGTCTAACAACAATCTGAGTTAGACCCCTGACACCCACATAAAACACCCGGATGTTGTAGCATGGCTAAGAAGTCCATAGAAGCTTCAGGGCCAGCTAACCTGGAGTGCACATCATGGCAGAAACATCAAGAAAGAGCCCGCCTCCAAACAAAGTAGACTGAAAGAGTTGACTGCTAAGAAGCTGTCCTTTGGCTTCCACATGCTCTGGGTAGCATGTCTGTACTCTCACACACGTCATACATATCATACACAATAATAATGCAAAAAGCAGAGCACCCAGACAAGCATGAGCCTTTCTGCAGGGATTCTGGACAAACAGGGTGTCCCCAGGACGAGAGGTAGGACTTTCTATCTCTACCTGGTACAGGCAAGTCCTTCCTTATCTGTAGTCTATAGCCCCTTGGACTTGTCACAGCCAAGGCCACTTGGCTTTTCAACAGGGCCCTGGGACTCCATGGGCCCATTCTGAGGCAGTGTTATTCCCTCAGGACAGGGAACCGTGACTGGAGAGCAAGCAGTCTAACCTTGAGTGAGTGTTTTCCTGTTGTCATCCGCAGAACACAAAGCCTACAGAGAATACTCGGGGCAGACATATATTACATGGCGAACTTTTTATCTCGCACATGTGACCCTGCCCATCACGAGCTGTGCATTTTATTCTCGCTGGTGGGACAAAAACCACCTCCCACTGCAGCATATATCAAGGGAAGAATGTTGAACTTTCTTTGCATTAATATAAATAGCTGTTTAGGCCTCCTTCCCCAGCCCGGGACCCTCTTTGTGCCTGTCCTTCATCTACTCTATTTGGCATCTGGTTCAAGTTTGGTTTATTTAGAGCCCAGGTTGGCGAGCTTTTCCATATTAAAGGTACATTTTAAAAGAGCATTTTCTATTCTAATTTGGGGAAGCCAAGCTCTTCAGGGCTTTCGGGAGCGGTGTCCACCTGATTTACATTTCTCCCATTGGAGCGGAGCTACAGAAGCACATTAGAATGTAAATAACAGTGATGGATACATGTATCTTTAAAGATCCATTTCCTCTCTATTTTTTCTCTCTTTGAGGGGAGGGGACAGGACAGGGAGGAGATGGAGCATCCAGAGTGTGGGGCAGAGGAAAGGGAGCAGAAGGAGGATGTGTGGGCTGTTTGGGAAGGCTGACTCTGAAGAACAGGGAGGGCAGCTGTGCACAGGACTAAGGCACCCAGTGTCCAGACCTGGGCTCCAGGGTGGGTCTGGCAAACTCCTCACTTCTCTGAGCCTAAACGCACCCAGCCAGCCGTGGGGACATCATAGTCACCCCACACTGGGCCGTGTGAGTGTAAACCCAATGTCACCTGCAAATGGTGGGCACCGGAGCTTGGCACACAGCAGGCGATCACCTCGACACACATCAGTTACTGTTTCTCCTTGTGAGTCTGCTCTTCTGTTCCAAACACCTGTTCACCGCGCACAGCCAACTCTTTGTCAGTGTGGATTAGCCGACTCCATCCATTCAATGGCCTGCTCTGTGCTGGGGACAGATGATCCCCGAGGTACAGCTTCCTCATCTCTGTTCATCCAGTGTTCCTACAAAGGCTCCTGAGACACCTACTCCTTGTGGCTTCTGTGTAAGCCATGTAACCCATACTTCCAAGCTCTAAGTGTAGGACCTCCTTACCTCTCTTCCTCACCCAAATCCATCCCACTCAGTGGATTCAGTGCCTTCTCCAGACCCCATGACACATTTAGCTTCCTTCTACCAACTGCCGACAGCCAGATTGGGAACTTGTATTTCCATCTTTCCTACCACTGTGCCAGGCCCAGAACAAGAGGCTCTGTGTTGTCTTGGCCACCACTCTGATCCCCAGCCTGGTACACAGTAGGTGCTCGGCAGATATCTGTTGAATGAACGAATCCCCATGTAACCAAACTAACACCTGGTACACAGTAGGTGCTCACATGCTAGTGAAGTAGGAGGATGCAGTTGATGCTTTCAAGAGGACCTGATCCCGTGAAGGATAGCGGTGTGGGAGTGCTGCCTGCTACTGTGTGCAAAATAAAGAGCATTGATGAGGCAGCTGGGGGAGGTGGAGGGAGGGCTTCCTGGAGGAAATGGCATTCAGTGGGACCTTGAAGATTACAGCTGTCCCAGAGGAAGAGGGAGAGATGTGGAAGGGGCCGGTGGATAATGGAAACTTTCTTCCCTGGATCTTGGACGGGGGTGTTCTCTGAGGGAGCGGTGGGATGGGACTCACTTGGGGTCTACCTTTCCAAATGAGCACTAGGCAAATGGAACTTCGTGAGAGAGTGAGGTGAGTGTGAGGAGGGAGCAGGAGGCAGGGCACAGAAAGAATGTCCACCTCCCCCCTACTTTATAGCCCCCACTTCCCACCCCTCTGTCAGGGTACCTGAAGCCTGGCAGAAATGGAGCCTAGTTCCTGGACCCTGAAGAAGCCAAGAGAACAAATGTGGAGGAGGAAGAAGAGGAGGAAGAGGAGGAGGAGGAAGAGGAGGAGGAGGAGGAGGAAGAGGAGGAAGAGGAGGAGGAACAACTAAGGAAGGGCTCTCAGGACCTCAGTTTCCCCCAGCCAAGAAGGCTGGCAGGTGGGACTGCTTTGGAAATCCAAGGAGAAAGCCTTCTGGGCCTTCTTCAGAGCGAGGGGCGGGGCAGGGTCAGCACAGAGTGGGAAAGACTGGAAAGGGGAAGAGGAAAGAGTAGCAGAGACAGTAAAGGCAGGAGAGGGAGTGAGATAGGAGGTAGGTGCTGAGGGCAGCGCAGTGGATGGGGGTACAGAGAATATCAATGAGAGAGAGGCTGAAGGGTCCAAGCTGGTGCAGGGGGTGTGGAGGAGGAGACAAAATGAAGATATGCTTTCATCTTCCCAGACAGACGGGGCCAGACGCTGCAGCGAGAGTGACAGGAATTCTCATTGGAGCTGCTGGTTTGAAAGAATTTGTCCCTGGAACAAGCTTTTCATCCATCAGCTTTGAAGACCTGGCTGCCTTAGAGGCCACGCTATCTTCCTCCATCTATCTTGCCTCCCTATCTCCCCTCTTCTTCTTTGTTCTGGATCCTGCCTCTGTTTTTCCTCTGGGCCTGGAAGAGACCCAGCAAGAGCTGGTCCAGTGGAAATGGAGGGACTGAGGAGCTGGGAAAGGCTGGTGAGCGAGTGCTCACACTGGGCCAGGCGTTTTTTCCCAAGTCCCTCAAGAACTAAGTCTCGTGTCCACTAAGTCCCATCCAGACAGAACTGATGTCAGGAATAAGGCTGGCTTGAAGGACACAAGGAAGTCTCATTAGCCCAAACAAAAGGCTGAACAACTTGCCTTTTCTAGAAATCTCCCTTTGGATGATAGCATTTCATGGTCACTTTGCTCGGGTTCATGATGCTCTCTTGGGTGGCCAGCAGGGGATGTTCATTTTTATCCCTTCAGGGGCAGCAGAGGTGTCAGTAGTTTGGATTTCTTGGAAAGAACACGGCTAGAGGCAGAAAGCTTGGGATGGGAAGTTTTATAAGAGCCACTAGGAGCTTTCTGCTCCCTAGCTCTGGCTCCAAGCCAGCCATCCTGCCCAGAAGAAGCTAAGACCTATGGAGAGAGTGGAGGCATTTGATGGCCTGGGTGTCAGGCCAGATGCTCCAAAGTGGACCATCAATTCCAAACCATCTTTGCAGTGTCTTCTGTGTACCCACCCTTCAGAGTTTAGGAGGTGACCCTTTGGGACACTTGGACCCCTACTCCTATCCCAGCCCTGCTTTTCCCTGGGCACCATGGGTGGGAGGGGCTGTGCCTGGCAGGAGCAGGGAGCAGGGCCAGGCCTTGTGTACAGACAGGCCTCAATTTCACAGGCCTTGCTCCGGAGTGAGTCTCACATAAAAGGATTAACGCAAGAGGAAGTGCAGAGGAAATGGGATGTTGGACACCTTGTTAAACGGGCTGTCAGGGCTCCCGGAGCGTGGGTGCTAACTCTATTCCCCGCCTGCTCACAGAGCAGGCCAGACCATTACCTGAGTGATCAAAGATAGGGCAGTAGTCAGGAGCCTTTTCAGTCAGCCCCAGAGGCCAAAGAGGCTGGACAGGCAGAATAGGCCTGTGCTACCCCTCCCCCAGCCCCAGAGTTTTCCCGAGGGCTCCAGAAGGGAAAGCACAGGCTCCCAGCATCTTCTAGCTGCACCTGGAGAGTTCTGAGTCCCCAGGATTAAATCTCAGCATTGGGTGTGGAGAGGGGCGTTTGACCTAATGATTTGAGATTATTGTTTCCTTCCTTATCAGAACACCAGGGACATTCTTTTTCCTGAGCTGGGAATTGGCTCCGTTTGTGAATGAGTCTGATGGGATCAGCACTTTCCTGAAGAGATAAGGGGGTTATCAGTGGAGTGGGGGTGGGGAGACTTCCTCTGGGAAAAGCAGCTGGGAGAAAGGCTGTCTGAGGCCCCTGGTGGGGGATGTGTTAAAAGGGAGGGTCGTGTAGTGGCCTGTGGCTAAAATGGCTCCCCCTTCCTGCTCCCCCCACTTTTCCTGGACCATCTCCTGCATAGCTCTGGAGGTCTCATGGCCAGGGTAAAACACACAAATCACCTATCACCCAGAAACTTCAAATCTCTAAGGGCTGAGATTAGATGGGAAGGGGTTCAGAGGCCCTCTGGAGAGTCTACAAGAAGTGTCCAGTCCCCTTGTGTCTCCCACAGCACCAGGGCTATCTCCACAGCCATACCCTCCCACAAGGCTTCTTCAACTTCTGTTGACCCTTCTGTCTGGACCTTCCACCCCAGGCTGTGAACGCCTGGTGTGTAGGGGCCAAGGGTCTTTACCATTGTCTCCAAGGCTTAGCCTTGCACCCAGTGGGCTGCCCAGATCCTGAGGGAAGAAGGGTGTGGACAGGAGCTAGGCTTAGTCAGCCTTGCATTTCCACTGCCTGGCTGACTGGAGCGGATGTTTGTTCCACAGACGCAATAAACATGTATGGACTATATGCTGACAGTGGCCCTGCTCTGAGACATGGGGCCAGAGGAAGTTACAAGGCCTCTTATATTATCTAGTGTAGGATGGCCCCTCCCAAGCCTACCCATTTATTGCTCTATCTATCTATCTATCTATCTATCTATCTATCTATCTATCTATCT
>LOEQ01000441.1:723446-736982 GCA_001685075.1 Bramus lutescens | reverse complement strand
TGTGTGTGTGTGTGTGTGTGTGTGCTTCCTCGGGTACGCTGTTAATAATCAGCACTTACTGAATACTTTCTATCTATTTGATCTAATGTTGCTTTTGCTTCCATTTTCCAGGTAAGGTAACTGAATCTCAAGATCAAAGCCACAGCTTGGTAATAACATGCAGGCTCTAAACC
The DNA here is from genome assembly GCA_001685075.1 of Bramus lutescens. Lineage (NCBI taxonomy): Eukaryota > Metazoa > Chordata > Mammalia > Rodentia > Cricetidae > Bramus > Bramus lutescens. The sequence goes on along the minus strand of LOEQ01000441.1, from coordinate 736,809 downwards.
CTGCTTACCTTAGCCTCCGAGTCTGTTCCATATCTGGGTGTCCTGGGGCTTGAGAAGGCCAGCATCTGCTCTCCCAGGTCCAGGGACATTTTAGCCACTCCTGGAAATTGACTTTTGGGCCAAGGGTGGGATGGCTGTTTTCTTGGCTCACCAGCTCCCAATTTCTTTACATCCTTGGTCATCTAGCGCATTGGTCTCCTAAGACAGATGGAGAAATGGAGGCCAAGAGTAGAGATGAACCCAAATCCAGCAGCTAGCTAGTGAGAAAATGGGGGCCCAGAGAAGAGCAATGACTTGCCAAAAGGCTTCATTGGTAATTAAAGCCGCGATAAGAACAAAACCCAGGCTGTTTATCTGTTTTACCACGTTTACTCATTTGTGTGTGTGTATGTGTGTAGCATGTGTGGGGAGGTCAGGAGACAACATACAGGAATCAATTCTTTCCTTCTACCATGTGAGGCCCAGGGATTGAATTCAGGTCATCAGGTTTAGCAGCAAGCATCTTTACCCACTGAGCCGTCTCATCTACCCAAACCTAGGCCTCTTGATTTGCAGTGTAGGTTTTTCCTAGTCTTCCAGCTTGGGAACAGATGCTCAGAAGCGCGGAGAAAGCTTACTGAGAGAGACATAAAACTTCTGTGCATTTTCAAGTACACACTCACACCGACCCTCCTGTGACACCATGTGGGACAACTATGTCCGCCTCCCCCATGCCAGGGCAGGAAGCAGTCCCTGCCTGACTTGATCAGCTCCCCTCCCCTCTTTCCTCACCCAGGAGGTAGGGGCCCATCTGTAGAACAGCACCAAGCCACAGGGCTCTATGCTGTGCTTTAAAAGGCCACTTAATTTTTCATTCTTAAATGCTGAGATGCTCTTGTCTTCAACTTTGTCCAGACCCCTTGGTGGAGATGGATGGGGGCACGGAACACAGTTATCAGAAAGATTAAGCCAGGACTTGTCATTTTTTTATATCACAGAGCAGTCAGCCTGACAAGTGATGTCCTCCACTCCGCCACGATGAGTCCAGAACCTTTAGTGCCAGTAGTAAAAAAGACTATAAAAAACACCATTGGAGAAAGGGTAATGATGAAATTTAACTGCTCCCGATCACACACCTGGGGTCTGCTCACCATGGAACCAGGGGGTTCGGCCACATCATCCTTTACGGCTGTGTCCTTGTCTGTGTGTCTAAGGTCCTTCCATTGAACCAGAACATCGTGTCCACTGCTGAGAGCCGGGGCTGCCTGCTCTGCTCCACCCCCACAGCAAGTGCTGAGGGAACAGGACTGACTCCATCCTTAGAGGCTGAAAAGGAGTCTTGGGGCTCAAATTTTCAGGGGCCTTGCTAAAGACTACTTGAAAACAGGGTGGGGCCAGCCTGCTGATGGCTGTGGCATTACGTCCCTCCTTCAGTTTTCCTCCCTCCCTCCCCTGCTTTTATGTGTTGGGTACCACGCTATATACACCACGCTATATACACAGCTACCTCTTGGCTCTTCCTAATTGATCTTAGATATTTCCTCCCAGCTCAGCCTCTTCTGACACTCAAGCCCAACCCATCACCTCCGCTCCATTCCAGCCACGGTGAAGCCCTTTAATCCTGTTAGCTCTCCCCAGTCCCTGGGCTCTTGCACACATCACTGTGGCCCTGCCTGCGACCCTTGTGTGGCTGTCACCTTACTATTGACAGGTCAAATGCTACCTCTTCTAGGAAGCCCTCCCGGTCAGTCCTAGAGTCTGCCTCCTTCCTCAAGCTTCCTGCGTTTCCCCTGCCGGGTATGTTTCACCTAAGGGCGCTGTTTATTAAAGCTACTTTATGGAGGGCCACACTTCTGGGTCTTGAGATTTAACTGTAAATCAGATGAACTCCCTGCTCTCCCTGAAGTTTATGTTCCAGTAGGGGCAGGTGGCCCAGGGCTGCCTGTCTTGTTCAACCTTCGTGTCCGTAAAGGCACGGTTGAGTTTAAGCCTCATCTGTCAGGTAAGTGTCATTACCTGACCATACCACCAAGGGCCCCTGGGTCTTCCAGTGGAGGAACAGCAGGGTAAAGCTTCTAGACCCTGTACAATGGTGCCTCCTCTCTGCCTGACTTGTCTCCAGCTCACTGGCCTCTTGCTCTGCCCAGCAAGACCACATGCTGTCCACTGATTAACGTGGGCCCACCTTCCCACCTGCAAGTCATTGCTCAAACACGGTTGTCCTGTTACCTCTTTGTGCCACCATTCTGCATACATACTGGCCTGCTATGCACCCACACGCTCTGTCACATCTACCTTTACCAGGGCTGTTTCTCCCCCAAGGACACAGATATTTGCCTTTCCCGTCTTTGTCTATCTGCAGGGTCTAGAATCAGTGCTCAGTTGCTGGATCCATAAATACGTATAACAGACACAAGGGCTGGATTCCTGCCTGAAAGCCCTGGAAATCATTAACAGGGATGAACATGGCTACCTGAGGGAGGGGCATATTCTGACAGGAGTTTCCAGAAAAAGAATGCCCCCAACATGTGTCCCCTCCACACCTCAGCACAGGACCCTTTTCCCAAGATTGGCTCTGTCATTCAAACCATGCCCTGACCCAATAGATCCCAGAATACACCCTGGGAGATAGGTGTACAATGTTAAACCCTGGCCCAATCAGGCATCCCTCATCAGTCAGAGAGTGACTCTGAGAGCGCTGGGGTAGAGGAGGGGCAATGTCAGCACATCAGCTCAGGAAAAGCGGCAGGCTGAGACCTGGTATCTGCAAAGACCTGTTCCCCAGAATCTAGCTCCTGACCCAAGCCCCACCCAGGGCCTCTGAACAAGTCGCCTTCCCTCTTTAGCAATCCCTTCTCCCCATAAGATGAGAGCAGAACTTCACAGGTGGCTCTCAACCCTCTCAAGTGTGAAGAGCCTTTGAACAATTTTTATTGCACATCCTGTACATACGGAAGTATGCACACACCACACTCCATGATTTTTCATAGTTAGCATGCTCATACAGCCAGCATCCTGATCTAGAGATAAAACATCTCCAGCTCCCCAGAAGCCTCCTTCTGGCCCTTCCCAGTTCTTACCTCTTCAAAAGGTAAAGCTTATTCTGATTTTTTTTTTTTTTTAGAGGAGGACCATTGTCTGGGGATGTCTGTTATTCTGATTTTTAATACCATAGATTTATTGTTTTATTTACTGAGGCAGGGTTGCATGTGTCTCAAGTTGGCCTCAAATTCAATACGGAGTCAAGGATGACCTTGGGCTTCTGATTCTCTCACCTTCCTTCCCCGAGAGCTAGTGAACCCAGGGCTTCGTGCATGCTAAGCAAGCACTCTACCAATTGAATTATGTCCCCCAGCCCAATACTTCAGATTCTATTTGGTTTTGTTGTTATTTGGTTTGCTTGCTTTTCAAACACAAGGAACCCTTTTAGCTTCCGCATAATGCCATTCTGATTTTAGGATTGATGGCAGCCAGCCTTCAAAGACTCTCATTTGCTGGCATTTGTGGCTTTGTTTAGTCCCCTCCCATACAGAATCAGGAGGCCACTGTGACCAATGAAGTGTAGAAGAGATGACTGTATGCCCTCCGAGGCAAGTGCCTAAGAGGACATGCTCTTGGGTCACCAGTTCTTGGGGATAGCCAGCCATCATGGTGTGAATCTTTCCGTGGAGAACCCCACAAGAAGTGTGGACAGAGAAAGAGCAGCCCCTCCCCTCTGTACTTGTCCTTCCCTATCCCAGAGCACAGCTACCCCTAAGACAAACCCTCTCTCTAAACACAGAGGCTCTCTCTGAGTGCAGACTGCCCCAGCCAACCCCCTAAACATGTCAAGTGGGGAAAGTGCATCTGGGAAGTAGACACATACCGTGATGTCCTGAGAGACCTTGAATCAGAACCACCTAACCCAGCTGTTCCTGCGTTCTTAACCCGTGGAAATCATGAGGGATAGTAAATGTTTATTGTTGTTTTAAGCTACTAACTTTTAGGGTAATCTGTCACACAGTAATAGACAAGTAATACAGAATGCATTGATTGAGCAAATACTCAATGAGCCAAACCGTCTAGGCATTGAATAACCGTTAAAGGAATTCATTAAAAAATTATATATCTAGAGAGATATAACACACACATACATATCCAAGCTGGTCTCAAATTTGTGATCCTCCTGCCACTGCCCTTAAGTGCTGGGATCACAGGTATGCGTCACCACACATGGGCTCCTTTTAAAAATCACCCTTCTGATCGGACAGTGGAGACTCCTTTAATCCCAGCACTCTGGAGGCAGAGACAGGTGGATCTCTGTGAGTTCAAGGCCAGCCTGGTCTACAGAGTAGGTTCCAGGAAAGGCACCAAAGCCACACAGAAAAACAAACAAACAAACAAACAAACAAAAAAACCTGTCTCGAAAAAACAAAAAACAAACAAACAAAAATTACCTTTCTGAGCAGGGCAGTGGTGGTACACACCTTTAATCCCAGCGTTGGGAGGCAGAGGCAGATGGATCTCTGTGAGTTCGAGGCCGCCCTGGTCTACGGAGTGAGTTCCAGCACAGTCGGAGCTACACAGATACACCTTATCTCAAAAAACAAGAAAAACAAAACAAAAACTAACTGAACAAAAGTCTCCTTTTTGTTATCCTCTTACACTTGAAACAAGAGCTTTCTCTTCGGTCCTGACAAGGACTCAGTCCAGAGTGAGGTCAGCAATAGCCTGAAGGCTCCACCTAGGATCTGAGGTACCCAGTTCTGGGTCATGGTGAGGAACTCACGTTTAGTTGTACTCTCTGGCTCTTTTCTACTCAAAATCTAGAACCAGAGACTGGAACCTGGTTCCCAGTCCTTGTTCCTCGTTACTGTGCAACATAAAGAGGCAGTGAGGGAGCCTGAGCAGGCTTGTGTTCAAGTCCTGACTCTTCCCCTTCCAAATCTGTACAACCTTGGACGAACAGTTCAACTTGTCTCAATGTTAGTTTTCTCCCGCAGGGAATCAGAGAACAGAGGCCAAGATCATGGGAGATCGCACGTTGCTCATAACAGGGACTTCAGAAATACTCAAGAGACTGGACAGCTATGACTATCAACCCACATGCTGGCTGGGCACTCTCGGGGTGCCAGAGGACCAGTGTTTCCCTCTTACATAGGCCTCACTTGGCTCCCCCACCTGCTGCTGTGGCCCCCTCGTAAGATTTTCTGTACCCCAAAATCTGGTTTGAAGGGCCAAGTGAGCATATGGCCACATGAGGGCTCTTGGTGGGAGCGTGGGAGCCATCCTGCTTCCTCTCCCTCGTTAGCGTCGCCCGGGGCTGCTCTCTCCTTAGCAAGGCCTGGATAACGAAGGCCACAGCCTATTAATTGCGGTGACAGTGATGAAGGAAGAGGGGGAGGCTGCTATTTGTCTTGCTGGTAACCTCTCGCATCATTCCAAGATGAATGAAAACTCATTTTCTGCTTTGATTCGGTCTAATTTCTCTGGCCCCCTGGGCCACATTGAGGGGAGGGGGATGACTCACAGCCTCCTGTAGAGAAGAAATTGGGGGAGGAGAAGGGGGGGTTAGAGGTCACAGAAGGAGGAGGCCTGCCCTACTAGCGAACTAAGAACCTATGGGGGAGCTGTTGGGACCTTCAGTTATTAACATGGAAGGTATGGGGCTCTTGCAGGAGCTGACTGGACTCACAAATTAACCCTGCCGTGGAAAGACTCTGCCACCCATTTCACAGATGAGATGATGGAGGCAGAGAAAAAATAACTTACCCAAGATCACAGAACCCAGCTTCAGCATGGGGTGGCAGGGAGTTGCTCCAGGATTGTCACTGGCTTTTTATCTATCACCCAAAACATTGCCTCCTACTAGGACGACAGGATAAATGGTTGAGCAGCACAGTCTACACAGAAGTGACTGGCAAAGAAGGAAACTCCCATCACAGCTCACCCATTCCCCTCCATGAACAGGACAGGAAGGCAGGCGGGCAAGAGGCTAGAGGAAGGATATAGGCTTTTCTAGCACTGCACTGACCCAGAAGGGCCTTGCGAAACTGACTCATTTGTAAGGTGGAGCCTTAGGCCTCTGCTTTGCTAGCCATTGGAGAGGGAGTGAGGCTGTGGAGAAGGCTCCATACGTGGTACTTCCGGTTTGTAGACATGAGGAGCAAGCCAGCAGCCCTGGAAGTCTGAGCTGCTTGATCCCAGATTCACCTCTGTCCCAGCAAACCCACGTCCAAAGTCATCTATCTGTGAGTCCTGACAAAAGCCCTGCCTGGCCATTTAATGTAAATCTAGGTCCCCTCTGAGAGCCCAGAGATCCCATGAGGCCCAGGAGATGGAAAGGGCCTGGGCCCCGTGACCTCTGTTAAGGTGACCCCAGAGCAACTGTGGAATGGGAAGACTGTGGGAGTTGTCACTATGATAGGAAGAGAGCAGAGGGCATCAAATGGTCTTCACCCATCATCCTTTGGGGCTTCCAGGCACCAGGCAGAGTTACCAGCGCTGGGAGGTTGCACAGCATGAGTAAGAATGGGAACTCAGAAGGCAGGCAGCCTGGTGTGTGCTGCAGCTCTGCCCTTGGCGACTGTGTAACTTAGGGTGAGGAGATTGGCTTCTCTGAGCCTCACTTGTGTTTACAGTGGTATTAGCTGCGGTGTCTCTCTCCTTCTGTGAAACACAGAGTGTGTGCTGAGAGGCCAGGCACCAGGCTGGGAAGGGCTGCTCTAGGGTCAGGATGTCTCTGAGAAGTGAGACACCTGACTCAAGCGTGTCCCCCCACTCCCCTCCCTCCGACGTCCTCCCATCTGCCCCATCTGAATTGCAAATGGCCTTCCCTTTCACCACAGCCACAGCAGGAGACAGCTGAGGCAACCCTGCCCCATAGAGAGTCCATGGCCTTGCTCTGTCTCCAAAGGTCTGCAGGAGGAGCCCTCAGACCAAGCCCCCAGTCGAGCATCTTGAGGAGGAGAAGAAAGTCCATTCAATTCAGAGGCACTCTGCCTGGCATCCCAGGCCTTCCCAGCTTGGTTCTGCAATTCTTCTCCACTCCTGACCCCACCCCTTCACCACAGGCCTAGCCTATGTCTTAGCATAAGAAAAGTAAGTAACCCTTGGTCCATGCTCAGAACATTTACATGTGCCAGGTCCTGGGTGCTGTGCCACAGTCCTTGTCTTTCCGAAGCCCTATCAGGTGCCTGTGGTCACAGGTACCTGCTGTTGACAGTCCCGTTCCACACACTGAGCCTCACAGGTCCAGAGTTCCCAAGTGGCAGAGCCTCCTCTTGCTCCCTACAGATCTCAGCTCTGAAACATCACCATCTTCTGCCCCATAAGCAGACCCTGCACACAATCCAGTAGGAAAATGGTACAGAGGGCCAGGAACGACCCGGAAGGCATAAGAGGAGCTGAGGTGACTTCTACAAAGTACCCATGAGGCATGACCCAGAGATAACAATAAAGATAATGAAAATAGCATTCTGGAAAGAGACAGTGTGGACATCCCTCCCGCCATTTCCTGAGTTCCCATCAGACCAGGAGTTCTCTCATGGTGCTCCACTCCCCTCAGCAGCCCAGCATGGTAGTTATTGTTTATTGCCACTTCATGGAGGCTCCACTGAAGCTGGGTTGCATGAGTGTCTAAAGCCACACAGATCTCAAGCACCCAAGCAAGAACCTGGGCCGCCCCTGCTTCCTCTGAATAGCAATGTAATAGCAATGACTCTCACCAGCATTTACTGGTCACTTTTCTCTGCCCAGCCCGGTAAACACTTGAAACGACAAGGTGACCCAGCTGTCAGCATCATTCCGTCTTGCCAACGGGGAGCGTGAAGCTTGGAGGGTTGAGTAAACTGCTCAGGCTAAAGCATCTAGGATGTGTGGTAGCCAAGATTAAGACCCAGGTCCTCTGACCTCACATCTTCTAGTTCTCCACAAGGGAAAGAGGCTGTCTGTGTGCGGTGAGAAGTCAGTGAATGGGGACCTCACACGAGCATCTTTGTGACACTCCTCCAGATCCTCCAGTCACTTGTTATCAGGCTTCCTGTTGTAGTTGGGGTGACTCTGCTTGATCAAGGTTCCAGTCTGAGACTCTGCCTATGGTGGGGCAGCCAGCTGTCCAACAAGAGTTCACCTCCTCATCCCAAGGAGGCGATTATCCCTGGAAGGGACTGTTACATCAGGCCTACCGCTCCCTCCGAGTCCTTTGCAACTGCCAAAGGCTAGACAAGGACGTCTCACCAAATGCCTGAGAGCAGAGTGGATGCACACAGCTCTGGCCAAGGAGGCTCAGAAGTGACTATGCTTCTCCACCTTCTTCCATCCCCTGCCCAGTAACTGGGAAGGATTCCCAGGACCTAGGACTTGTGATAGGCAGAAGTTAATTTTTCCACTTCCTAAGTGGAAACCCCTAACCCCAAGTGATGGTATCTGAAGGTAGACACTCTGGGAGATAAGAAGGGTGGGGCTCCATGACTCAATGGGTTTGATGTCTGTAGACGACAGGAGACAGTGCCCCCACCCAATCCTACCAGGTGAGGATACAATGAAAAGATACTCATCTACAAACTAAGAAATGGGCCATCACCAAGAATTGGAATCTGTTTCATATTTCTAGCTAGTTTATCTCTCTGAAAAACAATCTGAACTCTTTAAGGCTCATAAGGCCTTTCACAATCTGGGTTCTGTGACTTCTCCAGGCTCATCTTTCAACACTGTCCCTATCACTTTAAGATAACCTATGTAATAAATTTCATCAATCCCCAACACAGAGATTCTTCCTCCATATGGGTTTTTATACATGTTGTATCTCTTTAGGAAACTCCCACTTACCCTTCAAGACTCCATTTTTACATAGTATTTCACTGAAACTTTCCTTGACTTACCAAATGTAAAGAATCTATGCTCAGAGGCACCCTGACTATTGCACAGTTCATAGTACACCAGAAGTACTTGTTCCTGTCTATAACTCTCTGGCCAGACAACGGACTCCTCTAGGGGTGAACTTGTGCTCATCAATTTTTATATCACCAATGACTTCCAAGATGTTTACATCTCTGCAAACTATATAGGGTGTCCAGTTATGTCCCCTCTTGGTAATACTTAGTCTTTAGTGTAAATCCCCCACAAAGATGAAGCTAGGAAACCTGTTTTCTGTTCTCCTGGAGTAAATTATATAAGCCCAGGGACCGCCTATGCCTCTCTGGTCCAAAGGTCCTAAAATTGCCTTTTCATGGTCTGAATCCCGACGGTGCCTTGGGACATGTTCCTAAGACAGAGATGAAAACTGGAGAGAATGGCAAGTCTAGACTTAAACTGATTCGGTTACCTGCTTCCAGGTTCACTGGGAACAGAAGGCCTCTGTCTCTTCCTGGATAATCTAGGGCTATTTCTAGGATTAGAAAGGTCTTAACTGGGCATGGTGGTGTATGCCTGTAATTCCAGCATTTGGGGGATAGAGCAGGAAGGTCAAGGGCTCAAGGCCAACCTGGGCTACATGAGACCTAATCCCCATCATACCCCCACCCATAAAAAACTCCAAACTAGAGACAAAGGAAATGCCTCTATCAGTAAAGTGCTTTGAGTTCCAAGCATGGGGACCTGGGCTGGGTTCCAGGCACCCACAGGGAAGCACATAATTCCATAGCTGGGGAGACAGAGACAGGAAGGTACTCAAGGCTCACTTACAAGCCAGTCTTGCCCAGTTAGTGAGCTCCAGGTCCATTGAGTGACCTTGTTTCAAACCCAAGGTAAAGAGCAATTGAAGAAGACATTGATGTCAACCTCTGGCCACCACACACATGTGTACATGCCTGTAACACACATGTATATACATAAATATGTACATATATACAAAAAATTTTAAGTTAAAAAATACCAACCCCAAACCAAATCCCAGTCTTGGCACTCCCTGTGGGACTTGTTCAAGTTGTATGTTTAAATGGGAAAACACCACTTAACACATAGTTGCTGTGAAAGCTTCAAGACTTCCCTGCTGGGTCTCTCCTTTCTGCTCTCTCTGGTCTTGGGGATCAAGTCAGGGCCTCACACATGCTAGGCAAATGCTCTCCCCTGAGGTACACCTGCAGCCCAGGACTGACATGTTCTAGCATAAAAATGGGGATCTTAAGCAGGGCCTGGGACCAGAGCAGCTGGCCTTCTCTCTTTCTCATTCCTCAGCTATCTTAGTGGGCCCTCTGCCTCTCTCAGAATCTTGACTGCTTTTGCAATGAGTTCATACAGGAAATATATATATATATATATAGTTAACATATATATATATACATATGTATAGTCACTAAGTTTTGGACATGGATATAGCAGAACAACTTGGGGTTCTAAGTAAAGGAAGGGTCTGGGATCTGAAGAGATGGGAGAAAGGCCTGCAAGGAGAGGAAAAAACAAAGAAAGGAAGTTAGACTAGCGCAGGGAGGAAAGAACCCAGAGTCAGAGAGCAAGCACAAAGGAACACAAGAGAGACAGAAAGAGCAACTAGACAGGGGAGAGGAAGGGAAGCAGCTGGGAGGAAAGGCCACAGCAAGCAGGAAGAAAGCAAAGAGTCCTGGGCCAGCTCTGGGAGGACAGAGAACACAGGGCTGAGGGTCCCACCCAGACCTCAGCTGAGATTGACTTCAGTTCAACCCCAGTGCTCGGCTGCCATCAAGAGAAAAGCAAAGCCCCTTCTCCCACAGCTGGGTGAATTTGATATTCAATCAATGAAGATTAACTCGCCCAAGGTAAGGGGGCTTTCACATCCGTAAGAAAGTCAAATACGATTATGCAGATGAGAAAATTATCCTAAGATGAGGAGCTCTGCTCTATGATAATTGCGAGAGAGAGTGGACTCCCACACTGATTAGCATATCTCTAAGGCCAGACTGATGATGGGGGGTGGGGATGAGCAGAGGTGACAGGAATCCCACCCACACAAGTTGGCCAGGGACATCTGGTCCCTGATGTCCTTGTCCGGAGAAGAGGACACTTGGCTTCAGATGATAAGGACCTAACAAAAGCCCTGATCCTAATGCACCCATGGTCACTCCCTGGACCAACTGGACCTCATCTCACCTGAGAGTGGTTCAGAACGGGGTTCTAGGGCAGGNGAGGCTGCTGGCCTCTGGCCTCAGCTTGGAGGGCCCCTGTCAGGTTCTCAGAACTCACGCACCTTAAAGTGCCAGAGAGATTAAAGCTGGCACCTGGGGCACATCCCAGATCAACTAAATCAGGATCTCTATGGAAGATTCTAGATGTTGTTTGTTTGTTTGTAGATAATTCTAGCTGGGCATAGTGGCTCACGTCTGTAATCCCAGCACTTGTAAAAGCTAAGACAGGATGATCCTGAATCCAAGGCCAGCCTTGGCTACCTAGCTAGACCTTATCTTTAAAAGAGGCCAGACTTGTTTACGTTGTGAGTTTCAGGTCAGCCAGCGCTGTACAGCAAGACCTGTTGTTTGTTTGGTTTTTGTATTTTTGGGTTTTTTGGTTTATTTGGTTTGTTTGTTTTGTTTTTAAAATGCATATACACAAGAAGATAATTCCAAGGCACAAGCAGTGTTGAAAGCCCCTCCCCCAATAACGAAGTATGGCATCCTAAATGCATGGCTCTATTACAAGTCCTTAGAGACGTGCAGGTCTAATGCTTCAAGAAGCCATAGACCTTGTCTGGGGTAGTCTTGGTAGGACTGGTAGGAGTCTTGGAAGAGGTCAGAGAAGAGCTAAGAGTGGGCAGAGTAATCCAAAGCAGGGCCAGTCCAGGTTTGTGGGGGAGGTGAGGCAGAACTGCTAACCCCAGCTCTTGAGTACAAGATGTGCTATGTAGCCTGCTTGCCTGTCTTTTCTGACCCTTCCGTGGAGAGGGCATCTTCATTTGACAAGAAGAGGCAAGTGGCTCAGAGGCAAAGGGACTTGCCTAACACTGCAGTCGGGATTCAAACCCAATGCTGTAGGTCCCCAAGCTGGCTAATAGTCTTCATCTCCTGCCCTGGGGAGAAGTCAGGGGAGTTCTGTACCCAAGGAAGTTACAGGCTAGCTTGGGGCTCTCCAGTCTGTCCTCCGTGCTTAGAGACCACTTCAGGGTGGTAGAGAGAAGAGAGCAAAGGTTTGGAAGGCAAAAGACTGCATGTAATTCCTGTCTCTCACTGCGTGAACTTGAACAAGTCATTGCCCTCTTTGGCCGATAGGGACAAAGAGACCAAGTTCAGCCAAAGGACTGAGACAAGGTCTGAGTCTAAAACATATGTTGTAGAGTTCAGATGATGCATCTGTTTCTCCTCTTTGAGGACCTGGAGTTAGCTGAACTCAGTGAAGAATAAAGCCCTGAGCTGGGAGGACAGCTCAGTCAGTGAAACATTTTTATGGAAATGTGAGAGCCTGAGAGAGCCCATGTGAAAGCCAGGAGAGGCCCTGCATATCTGTGATCCTAGCACTAGAAAGGCTGACACAGGCAGATCCCTGGGCTGTGTGACCAGCCTAGTCTAATAGGTGAGCTCCAAGTTCAATGAGAGACCCTGTTTCCAAAACAGTGGCCCCCGAGGAACGACACTTGAGGTTGACCTCTGACCTCCACAAGTTCATGTGCACATATGCACACATAAATAAATAATAAAGAAATCTTTGAAAAATAGGATAAAACCGTTCCTCCCTCCCTTCCCTCTCTGTGAACACACAATCACTGTGAACCTCAACCCCAAGCACTCCCTTTAGCTGCCAGTCTCTTTAACAATCAAAAACCTAAAGTCAGTGTGGCTGGGCACTCAGAGGTGAGGGGCCCCATCCTTACTCGATTGATATTCCTATTTCTATATCACCTTTTAGGAGCTCCCTTGCATGGCCAATTGAAAAGAAAAATAGAAAAGTACAGAAAAGCAAAAACAAGGGTCTATGCTGGCAGAAGGCAGATGGTCCCAAGTCTCTATGAATGTTTACCCGGTACCTGAGACTCTGACTTCTCTGTCTCTGTGTGTGTCCTGTATTTGTCTGGACGCTGCATGGGTGCATAAGCTACCAGTGTTGTGAGTTGTGTCTACTTACCTGTGTGTGATGCACACAAGAGCCTGGGTGTATGTGCCAGCTAGGGTACCATCTGCATTCATGAGTGTGTAAATAAGTGTGTATTAGTCAGAAGGTTGTGTGACTGGGTTAGTGAGCCTTGGCTGGGCAACTGGGCATCAGTGTGGTTGGGTGTATCTGTGCTTAGATGGGCATGCAAGTATCTGTATACACTGCTACATGTATCTGTGTAGAGTGCCAGTGGGTGTGTCAGGCTATGTATGTGTGTGTTCCAGTATAATGTCTAAGTGAGGAAGATGGGTATTCTTGTGAGAGTGGGTAAGAATGTAGTAACACGTGGGATGTATTTGTGTGTATGTTAGGCTCTCTCCCTCTCTCTCTCTCTCTCTCTCTCTCTCTC
>LOEQ01000441.1:713002-723429 GCA_001685075.1 Bramus lutescens | reverse complement strand
CTCTCTCTCTCTCTCTCTCTGTGCGTGTGTGTGTGTGTGTGTGTGTGTGTGTGTTGGGTCATCATTATGAGGAGTATGTGGGGGTGGGCTGTATGAATGATTCTGTGGATCTGAATGAGTGTCTTTCATAGGTGAAAACCCTGTGTTTCTCAGGACCAGGCAGAGGGAACCAGATACTTACTCTCCCCAAGAGAGTATCTATCTGTGTCTGTTAGGTAGCATATGCCCCTGTGTGGGGTGTACCCGTACGGGGTGGGCCCCATGTATGGTGTGTGTGTGTGTGTGTGTGTGTGTGTGTGTATGTGTGTGTGTGTGCTATGGGTATGTTTGCATCTGCAGATCTGCGTATCTGAGAGGGGCTGCACCTCCCTAGCTTGGCTGGGCCCTGGCACTGTAAATCCATCAACTCCACATGATTTTGTCAGTGCTGACAGCTAACTTCAACATGACGACAAATCTGGCCCCAGAGGATATTAAGCAAAGACACATGAGCCTATAATTTTCTGCTTCCACGTGTGAGATGCTATAATAATCAAAAGAAAATGAGTTTCTAACTACCCCAGCTCTTTGTGCTGCTGCCTTCATGCCGGCTGCACTAATTGAATCACCCAGCACCACTGTATCAATGGTAACTTGGGTATTGGGGGGTAATCAGGCGTGCGGGGGGGACCAGCTTGGAGAGGTGCAGGGGCTTTTGTGAAGGCCCCATCTGCCTCATGAGCCAAAGCTGCTGGCCGCCGCCTGCCTTTGACCGGACAAGAGAGTGACTGAAGGGCAGGGGAGGGACCCACCGGGAGGGGACACTGAGGGAGAAGCACCTGGGCCCAGATGCTACAGTTTGGGTCCTGGTTCCCACACACTGTGTGGGATCTGGACTTTGGAGGTAAGCCTACCTGGATTCATTCCTGGCCCTTAGCCCTTTATGTCATTTAGCCTCTGGAACAGGTACAAAATAGCACAACTATCCACCTCATGGGGCCCTGAGGATCAGTGGGGCTCAGCAATTAAGCTACCCACCTCCCAGCTGTGCTCCAGAGAGCAGACGTAGGAGCTGTGATGAATTTTCTCCCATTTTTGGCACCTTGTTCTGTTTGCTGGTCTCCACGGCTTGTGACATTACCCCATTTTCTAGCTAAAGAAACTGAGGTTCTGTGAGATTAGGGGATTTGGCTACTTGACAGACATGCTGTCTATACATATACTAATGTAGGGGATGTTCGGAAAGGAGGAGGAAATGCCCCCAGTGACTTCTAGGGGTCCCTCCAACAGTCCTGTGGCTCCATAAATACTAGCCATCTACCCTGCACGCTGTTTACCGTGTCACAGCCCATGAATATCTGTGTCACTCTCACCATCAGTTAATGAGGAAGAGTCACAATTATCATCTCACAAGTGAACACCTGAAACCCAGAGAAGTTAGGAAGCTTGCCCAAAGTCTCAGCACTGGTAACCTGTCTCACACTCCTCATTTCAAATCCGTGTTTATCTATGTTGCTTTCAGAGATTCAATGATATCCTATGTCCCTCTTGGCCTCTGAAAAATCTTCTAAACTAAAGCCTTCATTTGTCTCTAGGAGACAGCGTCTCTCGGCCTGGATCACTCCCTCTGAAATAAGGTTCCCAAAAAGGACGAAAATTCCTCCATTCCCAGCCCCAGGATGCATCTCACAGTAAGGCAGGAGATTAGGGAGCTTGGAGGCCAGCCAGCCTAGCCAAAGCAGGGAGCTTCAGGTTCCTTCAGTGAGAGACCCTGCCTCCATAAACAAAGTGAACAATAATAGAGGAAGACATTGACATCCTTGTGTGGCCTCCTCCTGGATGCTCACAGGTGCACCACCCACAAACACATGTGTGCATACAGCACGCACAGCAAACACCAAACAAACAAACAAAACCCAGCATCTCTCTGTCAGTCTCTGGCTCAGCCCTCCGCTCAGACAGCAAGTTTTCACAGAGCAGCTGTTGTATTGC
The DNA here is from genome assembly GCA_001685075.1 of Bramus lutescens. Taxonomy (NCBI): domain Eukaryota; kingdom Metazoa; phylum Chordata; class Mammalia; order Rodentia; family Cricetidae; genus Bramus; species Bramus lutescens. The sequence goes on along the minus strand of LOEQ01000441.1, from coordinate 721,458 downwards.
CTGGAGCTAAGTGCAGAGCTGGGGGCTTCAAAGAGGAAATTATTATAATTCCTCCATTTTGTATAGAAAATTTTGGGACAGTACAAAGGACACAGGCTTTGGAGTCAGGACGGTCTGGGCTCTGATTTTGGTAATGTCATTGACTAGCTGGGGACCTTTAGGCTTATTGCTGAACTGTGATGTTCAGTTTTCGACACTATAGAATGGGGTCACGTTACCCCTAGGAAGAGGGAAAAGACAAGGGTATCTGTTCTCACTGCTCCTAGTCATCTTGTACTAGAGATCCTGGTCAATTCAATAAGACAGGAAAGAGAAATAAAAGACATATATACTGGGAAAAAATTTTAAATTATTACAGAAAGCACGATCCTCTTCATAAAAAAATAAAATAAAGTCAGCCAAAACAAAAAAATTTTAAAAAGACACCAGGGCTATTAAGTTTAGCAAGATTGCAGAGCCAGAGATCAATACACCAAAACTTTGGTATTAATTTCTACATGCTGACAATAAACAATTGGAAATTGAAATAGAAATAGGGGCATTGATCCCATTTTACAAGTTTGCTGGAAGAAGTGAAAGGAAGTCATACTTATCTGGAAGTTTCAGGCTGTAAGCCTGCTAGTATCCTTTCCTGCAAGGGAAAAGAAGAGACCAGAAGATACCTACACTCAACCTCCAGCTCCTCCCACCTGCCGCAGCCACAGAGAGGGAGCATTTCCTAAAGATCCTCAATATTTATGCTAGTTACAGATCTTAAGGATTGACCCACACATTTGGGGGATCCGGAGGTAGGAAAGTAGATCGTCAAATCTGGAGCTCCTTGGAAAACTTATCATGAGCACAGGAATGCTGTCCACCTTGGGAGCCGCCCAGGGATGGAGGGAGCTGAGCCTTGGCTTGTCTAAGCCGCTGTATTCCCCTTATCATAACATCGCTCTGCACTCCTGCAGATCTTAATCCAGTCACAACTCAGATCACACCACAAGAAACCAAAACGGCTTCCAAAAGCACTGAAGACTTAACCCAACTCTAGAATAGGCCACAAGATTATACCCCACAACAGCCAGTGAAACTCTAATACTCTCTCCAGCCAGCTCCACACACCCTAAATCTCATAGCTCACTACTCCACCCAACTTTCTTTCCCCCTTTTCCTTTATTTCTCCTAAAATCCCATCTCTCCGCTCTTGTCTGCACTGCTGGATCAGCCAACTGGATCAGCTATTCTGCTCCAACTTTGGTCACTAACTGTGCTTTCCCTTGGCTAAACCTTCAACTCCGTGTCTGCATATGGTCACCTGATGACCCAGGTATGGGAACACGCAAGAAGAGAGGTCATCAACCTTCCCACCTTCCCATCCCATGTCCTGCAACCTTCTAGATGCTCTCAGCCTTGTAGGAGGGAAAACAAGACCTGAGATGACATACACCACAGCGCAGTGACACTCCTCTAAGGTGCTCAGAAGCACAGCAGATGCAGACAGGGAATGGAAAAGGGACTACCTACCTGTAGGCGGTCGCCTGAGAGGACACAAAGGAAGAAAAAGGAGTGAGTGTTTGCCCTTTGCCTGCTGGCACACTATGTCCTTTATCTATCTTACCAACCTTCATCCCCAAAGTCTCGAGAGGCGGCAGCCCCTAAGTCTCAACATTTTGCTGAGTTGTAGACAAACTGAGGCCCACGAGGAAAATGTGTTTGAAAAGCTCTCTCGGGGGGGTGTCTGCCTTAGAGCCCCCCCTTAGGAATCCTTTCTCACTTTTGCTTAATAAAACTACTTAGTCCTTGACTGCCTCTCCTAACTCTTCTTGGGTGTGAGATGATAGACTTGCAAGTCACTGACTCAGGGTGGCTTTGGTGGTCACTGATTATCTGGGACCCTGAGTTAGGCTTACCAAGAGTCAGAGAAAGCTCCACCACACTCAGAGAGCCCACATACTCGGAAGGTTCCCCTGGGGTTTGAAAGACATCAGCCAAAAACCTAAGCATGCTTCCCTTGTCACTCTGGCCTTCTCGCTTGTTCCCAAAAGTTGCCCCAAGCCATCCACCATACATCTACTCATAGATAGGCATTGCCACATTTCTCAGACCCTACAGAGTCTATCTTGTTCTCCTCCATCTCCCTCCTCCAAGAAGCCTCTGGGATTTAAGCTTGCCTTCCTTGTTTTTTTCTCTTTCAAACTCCTATAAAATGGTCCTCAAGTTTCAAACACCTCTGCCAGAGAGTAGCTAGCAAGGGTGGGACTTGAACACTTGCCCCTCTGCTTTCAAAACCCTTACTGAGGGCAGAGGAAGGGAAGGGGAGAGAGCTTCAAATGGCTCCCATTGAGAGGTGGGTGGAACGGGAGACTCTGATTTGGGGTACATCCGAGTAAGTAGGATCAGGCACAGAATTGTGTGTAGAACACTCCACTTTTTGGGAAAGGTGAAGTTTTTTTTTTCATTTGTTTGTTTGTTTTTTCATGAAAGACCTCTCTAGAAAAAGATGGGAACCTTAGAAGAAGGAGGGAAGGAGGCGTTGGGCTGGGGTTTATGGGGACATTTCACACTCCCTTTTTCTCTTTTGGAAATTTCAGTCATGAGAATGTGCTGCTCATTCATAAAGTAACCAATTTTTTTCTAGAAAGAAACCATGCAAGCATTACACCATAGCATTAAAATTCAGAATCAAACAGTTCCCAGCCATGGCCATACACTTGCGGTTATCTCAGGGATCAGAGCTGTGTTCCGTCTTAAGGCTTGGGTCTGTGGGAGACGGTTGTATGGGGGAGTAAGCCTAAGTCAGCTTAAGCCCCTGTGAGGCCATGGCCACAGGCACCGTGCTCCCTCTCTCCTCTGATGGGTGAGGGCCTGTTGGACAGAGGAGTGTGGCTTCAGGAGGGATGCCTGAGATGGGACCGGACATTTGGGCAGTTGGGGCCGATTTGTCACCATTTTCATGGACAGACTTGAGAATTAAGTGGCATGAAATTGAGCACAGACCAGGATCCCCCTCAGAGACAGGCCGCCCTGCCCCAGAAGGAGAGAATGGAAAGGGGCAGGAGNGAAAGGGGCAGGAGTGGGAGGGGTGGCCAGCCATGCTCAGCTGCTCCTGAGTGCAGATGGAGGAGAATAGAAGGGGGCTGGGCTCAGCTCCTCCTCCTGAACCTCTGCCCTCTGTTCTCAAACAAGCAGAGGCTCTGTTAGACCCCAGCTCCTGTCTGAGCCAGGACTGGCTCCCTCAAGCCCAAGTGCCCTTAGAAGTCAAGGTTGGGGGTAGTGGACAGACCCAAACCTCACGCAGGGAATCACTTAGATCTTTTTGCTTATCTCAGCATCTCTCACCACATTTGCTGGGTGCCCAGGAATAGGGAAAGAAGGAGGCTGAGCATCTTCTCCTGACTGGGTGGGGCAAGGGGTGAAGATGGAAGCTTCCATACTGGGAAGAGAGGAGTGGGTTAGAGTATTATATGTACAGGGGAGAATTGGAGTCTGGGGTTCCAGTTTGGCCTGGTCCTCTTTTGTACCTTCATCTGTTCATCTGTCATAATAATGGTGACAGCCACCTGCTGGGGCTGTTCTAAGCACCGTGGGTACTTTGCAGCAATGCATATGATTGGCTGATTCCAGGCAACACTGTTATCAGTTCCTTCCCATTTTGCAGATGAGGGAACAGAGCAGCCAGCCAGTGAGTGACCTAGGTGAGACTTGCTGTTTCACATTCTGCTACCTTAGGGAGTAGAGAGGAGCAGTGAGATATGGCTATGTAAGTTTCTCACAAAGCACATGTGTGTCCACAGCAGTCCACTGTCAGTGCTGCTCAACTTGTTCTTCAGTGAAGGCACTGGAGGCTCAAATGCAAAAAAGTGTGAACTTGAAGGACCAGTCCAGAGCCTCATAGTGCTTGCCAGGGATAGAAAACAAGCCCAGAAAGGAAAGGGAGGTGCAAAAGGCCAGTCGCAAGTGATTGCTCAAGGTCGCTTATGTGAGGCTGGAATTCAATGTTCTCCAGGCTCCTGAGGGTCCTCCCTCCAGCTTTGGGGAGAGCATCTTGCTTCACTCTTCAAGAAAGAAAGGTACCTTCGTATACACCGGCAGAAGTGAGACCTAGCCCCAGGCTGGGTGGGGATGACAGGAGAAAACAGCCTCAATCTGCCATCCTGGCCACCTCCTCCTGGGCAGAGCTTTGCCCTACAATTAGGAAGGATGTGCTTGCCTCAGCGCCAGGCCTGACCAGCCCATGAAAGCCACGAAGAGCCCCGCAGGTGGCCAGGGGGAGGACATGCCCCATGGTGTTTAATAGGGCCTAATCTGTGCCGGTGTTGTCGGAAAGGAAAATGAAAAACAGCCACGATTTTGTGGTTTAAAAATTAGTATGTGTGCCTACATCATAAGCCCCTGGCTTGCATTACCATACAGATTTATCCCCAGCCCAGCACGTGGCCAAAATATGTAATTACACACAGGCTTGGGGTGGAAAAAGTTGCCCTTCTGTTTGCTATCTATATAATATGGGATTTTTAAAAGGAAAAGCCAGAGCAGGGCCTCCGTGAGGGTGGCCCTTCTCTAGGATGCTGTCCATGGACTCTAGCAGAGGAGGGCTCAGCCCCATCTGCAGCCAGTGATGTGGTGCCACACGATTTTTTGATTGAAGAGCTGTCTCCTGAGCTAGGGGATTGAGGGCCAGGGATGGGAAGCCTTGTCATTAAATACTGTGTTCTCAAGTACAGTCATGTGTCACTTAAGATGGTACACATTCTGAGAAATCTGCTTTTGGCGACTTCATTATCATGTGAACCTTACAAACCATGCTTACATGAGCTAAATTTGATGTATCATTGGAGGATGTCTTCTTGTGGGACCATCATTATATATGGGATCTGTTGTTGACTGAAGCATTGTTGTGTAGCATGTGGCTGTCTGTATGTTGTCCTTCATTTAATCAACCTATTTAAAAATTTTAATTATTTTATTTTGTGTGTATGTGTGTTTTGCCTGCATGTATGTCTGTGTACTACATATGTGCCTGGTACCTGTGGATGCCCGAATAGGCCCTCAGACCCACTGGTGTTAAAGATAATTGTGAGTAAGTCAACCTTGATGGTTTACACCTTTATTCCCAGCACTCGGGAGGCAGAGGCAGGCAGGTCTCTGTGAGTTCAATGCCAGCCTGGTTTGCAGAGTGAGTTTCAGGACAGACAGAACAGTTACATGGAGAAACCCTGTCTCAAAAACAAACAAACAAAAAATCACCACCAACAACAAAAAGATGACTGTGAGCAGCTACATAATATTATATAATGCTGGGAATCAAATCCAGGACCTCTGGAAGATCAGCCAGTGCTCTTAACCACTGAACCATCTCTCCAGCCCCTGTATACTGCCCTTTAATTTGTAGCATGAAATCTGAAAAGCAGGGATCTTATCCCACTTGAAAAAATGAGAAAACTGAGGCTTGTAAGTGAAAGAGCTATGAATTAGAATTTAGGACTCCAAAGTCTATGCCCTTTCCAATATTTGCTTGGTACAGCCCCAACCTCAGTAGGTTATCCTTGTCCAACTCAGAGATCTCAGATGACATCATTGCGAGAGCAAAATAGGTGATGGATAGAGAGTTTGTGTATTGATATTCAGTATGAAAACTGAAGGGAAATTCATAGCCAGATATGGTGGCACATGGATATAATCCCAGTACTAAGGAGACAGGGGGATGGCCACAAGTTCAAGGCCAGCCTGGGCTATTTAGTAAGCCTCTGCACTGAAGGAAGAAGGAAGGAAGACAAAAAGGAGGGAAGCAAGGAACAGGCTCACGTGGGGGCTGATGGTAGAGACAGACAGACAAAGAGATGTTACCAGGTGTGGTGACACAGCTTTTAATCTCAGGACTCAGGAAGCAGACACAGACAGATTTCTAAGTTTGAGGACAGCCTGGCCTATATAGCTAGTTCCAGGCCAGTAGGAGCTATATAGTAAGATCCCATCTTAAAATGGGGGAGCAGGGGAAGAAGAATAAAAGAAGAGATGCCACACTCCACCACAGAAAATGATACATGGGACAGAGTAGCTATAATAAATAAAGGATTGATGGAACAAATGGCCCAAAACCCCCAAATAAAAACTAGTGTCTTCATTCAGGGTTGAGTGGTAGATCATGTCCAGATAACTGAACAAGATGAATAGATCAATGTCCCAGTTCAGGATCAATGTCCCAATCCAGAGGTGGATGGGAAAAGAAGTGAACATTCCCTATGTAGGAATCAATATCTCAGTGAAGATCTGCTTGAGGTCATCAACATCCCACTTGGGGATCAATGTCCCAATACAGAGTGGGTTGAGAGGAATCAATGTCTTTCCATAAGAATGTGTAGGAATGTCAGCATCCCAATGTAGAGATCAATGCCCCAATTCAGAGTTGGTTAAGGGAAATTGATGTTCTAGTGTGATGATCAATGCCCCAATATCAGGATCAATGATAGTCAATGGTATATAAGGATGAATATAAAAGCCAATGTCCCCATGTGATGTTGATGATAGCCCAAGACTCACTGTAGCATGGGTGCATGTTCTTGTCCCAGTATAGACCCCCAACCTAACAATAAATAAACAACAGGACCCGTTAGCCTTCCTTCTGGAAATCTCCTATTATTGCTCTAGAAAACATAGTTCCCTGACTTCCTGGCCCTTTTAGGTCCCTGGCTAAGTCCTCCCCTGCAGAACATTTGGGTGGCGCCAGTGTTCTGCCCCAGTATGCCTCAACATGGTCATTTACAGTAGGACCCTATGGAGGGCTCCTGTTTTGTGGCCTGATCCAAGAATCACTTCATAAGTAAATCCAGAGGATGCCACCAACCCAGAAGTGGCAAAAGACAATCAGTTCTCGGGCTCCTCCAGACTTAGCCTAAAGCAGATGACAACCCCACGGGTTCTTATCCCATCAGCCTGATGTGCCACTAGAGCCCGGGTCCCATGGTATGCAGGCATGCCTCAGTTGTTGAAATGATTGTTTCCCGCATTTTGCAGCTGAGAAGAGTAAGCTAGAGAAGGGGCAAATGTAAAACAAGAAGCCTGATCCCCTGCCTGGTGGCTGAGCCCTCTCCAGCTGGCTCAGGTTGGCATGAAGATCTCCCGCAACTCCAGCCAACGCCTCCCCCCAATACACAGGGTTTCTGGGAGTGTGTTGTACAGTTTAGGCAAAGGGGTTAGAAGTGTCTGTCCCCAAACCTTCCCTTTCTGTCACTCCTCGAAGAGAACCGCATGAAGACCCCTGTCACTTCCCAGGGTTGGAGGAGTCTGAGGGTGAGATGGGAAAACTCCAGCCTCAGCTGCCCCAGGGGCTTAAGAAGAGGGTGTTATTTTTCTCTTGCTCAGACAAAGGCTGAGGCTGTGGCATCTGTCAGCTCACTCTGTCTCACAGCTGCTCTGACAGTCAGACCCAAGGCAGGTGCCAGTTTGGAGAGGGAGGGGAAACCAGGCGCAAGCGTACATACTCCCGATTCTTCTCCTCGCCCCTCCCGCGCACGCCTGCAAAGCCTCCTGTTGCCTAGCCCCTCTGTTGCCTAGCCCCCCTATCTCCTAAGTCTTCTCGGTGGTAGCAGACCCAGAACCTTGGGGATAACACCCCTAACCTCAACAAACATGGCCCACTGCCCCTCCCGGGTACTAGTCCTGCTGCCAGCATCCCTGGGCACCTTTATCCAGCCAAGAAAGAGCTAGGAGGGAAGAGTAGTCTGGCAGGATAGGAGCCCCTTGTGCCTGATGAACTTCAGAGCTTCCTGTCTTGCTCAGAGCTTCTCTTCCAGTGACCTTTCTGAAAACGTCCTTCCAGAGTGGAAGGAGAGGAGAGATGGGCAGTCACTGTTGATGGGGGAGGAGAGCTGGGGGGTATCTCACACTCATGCGTGCGTGAGTGCATGCGAGTGTGTAAGAACATGAACACAAGTCCAGACTAACACACAGGCATGTTCCCATACATTTCTGCCTCCATACTTCATATATGCATACACCTCCCAGAGGGCCACATAATAGGTTGGATGCAATTCCAGGTAAAACAGTTTGAAAGATGTTCACCATCTTTCCAAAAATATTTATCCATGGATATATTTATTTAGCTCATATTACCACTACATTCCCCTGCTGAAAAGAAGATTTTTAAGGTTATGACCTCTCCATTTGGATGAGTCATTGTAAAATCTACTACTGTCCACATATTTTATTGTTAATTCTATAAGCAAGGGGAATATAGTAAGAGGATGGGGTGGGATCCTGGTGGGCTTCCCTATTAAGAAGATGACTCAGGAGGAAAAAGAATAGTTCTGGGAAAGATGCTTAGGGGAAATGTATAAATTTTATACAAAGATGCTTCCAGGCCCCTCCCTGGTGCAGTCCTCTTGACCTCCTCCCCACTCCTAATCTCCCAGAAGCCTCCCTCTCTGCTCCCTGCCTGTCCCAGGCCTCCCCCGGCCCTGCAACCCCCGCCCCTC
>LOEQ01000441.1:698275-708778 GCA_001685075.1 Bramus lutescens | reverse complement strand
CTGTTCTGTCTACTCCACCCACCTAAGGGCTGGCCTATCAAAAGGGGCCAAGGCAGTTTCTTTATTAACCAATGAAAGTAACACATAGGCAGATGACCCTCCTACATCACTCCAGCATGGCATAAAGCAGGGCATGAGGGTGCATGCCTGAAATCTCAACTCTCAGAAACAGAGGAAGAAGGCATCATTAGCTACTCAGAGAATTTGAGGACAGCCTGGGACACCAGAAACTGTCTCAAAATAAAAAAGAAGCTACCAAATCTAACAGAGAGAAGGGGCAAGAGAGCAGATATTGGGAATTTTTGCTACCAGAGAGGCAGGCACAGGTGGTAGGGTGCAGGTGAAGGACAAGGAAGGCTTTCTGGCACACCTGTTTCAGCTGAGGTCTAATGGTGGGTGAGAGGCAGTCAGGTGGAGTGGTGCAGAAGGAGAAGAAACGCCAGGTTCCAGCAGACAAGGTCTGTGGGACAGCAGATGCTGGAGCCAGCACAGTTGACTTGCCTTGTGTACCAACAGTGTCTGCTCTTCTTTCCTTGGACCCCACAGGGGGCCCCTCAGCTTGGCTTTCTCAGGGTTTCCCTAACACCAGCCTCTCCTCACTCTCCACACAGAGCAGCTACTTGGTCCAGGAAAGACTTAGGCTTTCCAGCAGAGGCCATTGTCAAGTTGAAGGTGGAGTGAAGGTTCGCAGGGGTCCCTTTCCCAGCCTTCTGCTCTCAGGCCTTCTAAGGTCTCGGTGGAATCCTCTTTGATTCATTGTCACTGTGGGGGTGGGTGAGTCTCATGGAGCCCTGCTTGGACTGGGATGGTGGAGTGGGGATTTAAAAATCAGGATTTGGACCCCTGGGCCTCCGTTCCACTCTCTTTGCTTGCCCTGTGGGCAAAGGACTCTGCTTTGGAATTCTGCCACCTCCCTGCTATGAGCAGCGTGATGGCCTCCCTGCCGCCCTGGTGCTCCTGACTGATCTTCTCACCACATCTCCACACACACCACCTTTATTCTGCTGCCCGGCTCCGCCCCACCCTCCTCCAGCCTCACTCTAATGCATTGTTTTTGGGGTTTTGAGGGTTTTTTTGTTTGTTTTTTAAGCACTCCTCCCGTGTCTACCACAGTGATACAGGTCTTCCAATCTCTTTACAGAAGTCTGAAAAGTGTAACCTACTTTTTAGATAAGGAAACTGAGGCCCAAACAGCCTTAATGATCTGTTCAAGGTCACTATTACAGAATGTTTTTTTAACTATGCAAAGATGTGTTGAAGAATATTTGTTTAACTGTGTAAAGATGTGTTATTGTTTTGCCTTGCCTATCTAAGGCACCTGATTGGTCTAGTAAAAAGTTGAATGGCCAATAGCAAGGGAGGAGGTATAAGTGGGACTTTTGGGCAGGGAGAGTAAGTAGGAGGAGGGATTTAGGCTTGAGGAAGAAAGAAAAAGAGATGCCAGGGGCCAGACAGACACGGAGGAACCAAGAAAGTAGGATTTACAGAATGAATGAAAAGTTAAAAGCCCTAAGGCAAAATGTAGATAAATAGAAACAAGTTAAATTAAGTTAAAAGAGCTAGTGGAACAAGCCTAAGGTAAGGCCAAGCATTCATAACTGATAAGAAGTCTCTGTGTCTTTATTTGGGAATTGGTTTCGGCCCAAAGAAAATCCCAACTACAGGTCACCATTGCCTTGGCAAAGCTCATTCTGGATCCACCTTGGTCTTCTAGGCACAGCCTGTTCTCATCTGAAAATGTAGTAGAACTAGGCCTTCCTTCTCTTTATTCTTACACTAAGGCAGGGAAGTGGCCATGGTGGTAAGGGTGTCAATTGGCAGTTAGAAGGAAAAGAAGAAGAAGGGAATCTGTGCACTCTCAGAAGCAGAATCAGGGCAGCGAGGGGCTGGCTGAGAACTAGAAGGTACAAGGGTAAGAGTGTATTTGCGGTGCACATGATGGAGGCCTGGTCCAGCAACCATGGCTGTTGGTATCTTCAGATGGAGCGAGGCATTGGTACCTGAAGGAAGCAGAATCGGAGGTAAGCGGAGCCTGAGCTCCGCTTTTGAAAACGCTCTATGGTCTTACCTTCTGTGAAGGATTCTAGCAGCATGTGCCTAGGACTCTGGAGACATGCACATGTCTGGGCCAGCAGTCTTCAGGGTGGATCCCCCGGGATGCTAAACTTCCCCTAACCCAGAGGCACAGGGCAATCTCTGGGTACTAGATACCATCTGGAAGTGGCCAGTTCTCCAAAAGGTTCTAAGCTGTGCCTGACTTTAGGCAACAGTGACAAGGTCTGAGAACGGCCACTCTTTTTGCCCTGTCACCCATTGCCTGTCTTCCCAGCACTGAGAAAGGACCAGACCTTTTAGAGTTTAAGCAAATCAAGCGTATGAAGCCCCTTTGCTGCATGTTGCCCAGATACTGGTTCTCCCCTGAAGACCAGTCCTGTGCCCACTTCTGGCTGTATGGAAGCCTAAGATCCCAGCACAGGTCACTACCAGGGTACCAAGGTTTCCCTTCACCACCGTGGCTGCATCTGATGCAGATGGACAGGGCACGAAAGCATGGCTGATATGATTAGGAGGAGGGGCTGCCCCCGACCTGGAGTCCTACCCATCAGCTTCACTGACTTGCCGAGTGGGTAGTGTGCACCCACATCGGGNACCCACATTGGGTGGCACCCACACCAGGCTTCTAGCCTCAGTTCATCTCACCCTAGGAGCCTGGAGCTGGGCTTCCAAAGTGGAGCCATGAAGAGAGAGGGCTGGGAGATAAAGAAAGGGCAGGGAGCAAGCAGGCAGACAGCTTGGCCTCAGCCCCAGCCAGCCCCACCCCCCACGCCACCCCAGCACAGCCAGTTTTCTTGGCGCTGAGAAAATGGTCAGCAGCTTGTCACAATCCACTGACTCCAAACAGCTTTCTGGAAACATTGTTGGGTTTAAATCCAAATGCAGAGACACCCATAGACATGCCTGTCACTCCTCCTATCCCTGCCTTAAGCAGTTATCTCATGGCTACATACACACCATGTGGCTCAGCTCAGCTCAGCTCAAAAGTATTTATTGAGTTCCTATGTATTCTGGACACTACCCTACAGACAGCTTCATAGCCTAAGAGGAGGCACAGACGTGGGGAATGGTCATTGCAGGGCAGAGAAGTGGCTGTAATTACGGAAGTCCAGCAAAGCACAAGAGGGAGTGATTAACTCTGGGTTCATGGAGGGGACTTCTCAGAGAAAGTAATGTCAGCAAGGTTTCTGAGGATGCATAGGAGTTTGCCAGGTGGACAGGGTAGCGCTTAATCCTTTTTCTGTGCTTGAGATCAAACCCAAGCTTAGCAAGCATTCTACCACTGATCGGCATTCCCACCCCAAGTCATTTAATTTCAAACTTGGAACGAGATGTCCCAGACCTGAGTCTCAGCTCTGTCTTGCTGGTTCTCTCCTGCTCCTGATTTCCCATCTGTAGAATGGGCTGATAGAACTGTGGAGGTTGCCGTACACTAGAAAGCAAAAGGAATGGGTCAGACTGTATCAGGGTAGGAGAGGCCCCTCTGAGATGCTTCCTAGCAGAGACAAAGAACCAGATATTCTTAGCAAACCCAAGGACTTGTGAGCAGAAGCAGCAGTAGGCTGACTCACAGGAAGGCCTATGCTGGGGTTCTTGCGGCCGGGCTGCTCTCTGCACTGGTGAAGGGGACAGAAAGAGAAGTTAATAGATTATAGGGCTGGGCAGGAAGAAGAGAGGATTTTTCATTTTAAAATGTTCTGGAATAATTCATATTTGCTTTGCAGGACGGCATTGTGTGCTGTCAGCCCTGTAATAACTTCTAGACCTTTATTTATTGTTTTGCCTTAATGATTTCATGTTGCTCCAGTGTTGAGAATTCTCGGTGTCTTGTAACACATAAGGACAGCAAAGGCCCAGGCTGGGCAGACCAATGGGAGGGGGTCCTGCTCCCCTAATAGACCCTGCTAGTCTCTGTGGAGGTGGCAGAACCCAGAGCAAGGAACTGAAGCACCAAAGCTAGGTGCAAAGTGAGGGCAATTCTCACATCACCCTCTGCAACCAGTATTACCCCAGAACGGAAGTGTACGCTGAGCCTTGGGGAAACCATGGACTTGCACCTGATTTTGTATGACCAAGCCAGGATTTCCACAGGAGCCTGTAGGCTGCAGCCTTCGGTGGCCTGGTGGTCCCTTCACTCTGGTAGCATAGGAACTAATTAGGGTAAAACTTTACATAAAGGTCCCCAGCACACAACTCAGGAGCATGAGGGTTTGTGGGTAGAGAGCAAGGCAAGCCTCTGTGTCTGATGAGCTGTCGGATAAGTCACAGTCACACAGAACAACTCATCTGTTGGCTGTGCCCTTGCTAGAACACACTCTGCTGCACTCAGCTCCGAGGGCTGAGGTTCCACAATCAGACCTGTCTCGCAAATGTCCCATTGGGGACCCCCGTACCTCTGTTACTCTCCACCCTGGTTTCCTGATGGTTCTACTCCTACCTCCATCTCCAACCCCTTCTGTGAAGCCAGGAAAGAAAGGGGAGAGGAAGAGGGGGCTTTCTTGGTTGCCATGGTGATTCTCTACCTCCCAGTCTGTGGGGTGGGGGACAGCTTCACTATGAACCTCCCACCAAGACCTGGAGGGCAGCGAGCTGTCCTGGGCAGGGAGAGGGCAGAGGAGTGGGAAGAGGACTGGAGTCACCATGCAGAGGAGAAAGAGAAAGGTGAGCTAGATCCAGAGTGGCTAGAGCAGAGAGCCCGCCCCTCCAGATGCTGAGGTCGCAGGCCTTTGGCCCAGAGGGCAGAGGGCTGTGTGAAGGAGAGAGGCAGACAGGACCATGCTCTCTGAACCTGAAGCCTAAAGAAGACCCAGGGCAGGTGGGAGCAGAGACAGCCAGCCAGAGAGTCTGGTGGGGAATAGAGACAGACCCTCAGGACTAGGAGAGGTCAGAGTTCAGAAAGCAGAGATGTGGAAGAGAAATACACAGCAGGCCCTGCACTGTGGCCNGGCCAGAGCTGGCATGGCCTGCGGTCCCTGCTTACTGGGCTCCGCCAGGTCTGCCTGGCAGGCTGGATGGTAACAGGCTGCAGCAGGGGCAGATGGAGTGAGGAGGGGCCTGACCCCCAGACCACCAGGGAATCTGCTCTTTGGAGTGCTACCACTGTTGCCCCTCAACCTCCTGCCTCTGGGAGCGTGGTGAGGGAGACAGAAGTGGGGGAGGGGAAATGAGAGGCAAGTGTTCACAGCCCAAGCTGCCACCCCCCTCTGCTCCCCTTGGCGGTCTGTCCCTGTCAGCAGCAGGTGCTCCCTGGGCTCTGGCAGAGACTAGGCTGTCTGTTGATTGGGGAAGGGATGCAGGAGGGATGGAGAAGGGAAAGATGCTGAAATGTGGACCTCTTAAAGGAGTGGAGGTAAGGTGAGGAAAGCCTCTTGAAGGAGACCCTTCTTCCCCACTTCTGCAGCGAACACTTATTTTGCCTCAGACACCATGGAGCGCTTCACATGCACTTGCTCTTTATTCCTCAGGCTTACCTTGAACTGATGAGCTCATATCATCCTCCTGCTTCAGCCTCCCAGGTATCTAGGATTCCAGGAGCAGTCACCTCTTTCGTTTCTTTTATTGTTTGTCCCCTGGCATTTCTCTAACCAACCTTCATTTCTTCATTATGTTCCAGTCTGTCCCAGTCTCCCTGCGACAACATTGTCTGAGTGGCTGTGTGCAAACATGTGAACACTTGCATCCATGGCTCCAGGGAGTCCTGGGTGTAGGAGTGTATACACATACACGTGCAGACACACACACACACACACACACAAACGAGCATGCACGCACACACATGAGCACACATGCACAAAGGAAACACACATATTCATGTGTCTGTCTGTACACATCCATGCACATAGAAGCCACTACACCTGCTGCAGCCGGGCAGGTCTTTAGCTTTCACCAACAGAGCATTAACTGTGGCATAGTAACCCCAAACAATGATCAAGCCAGAAAAAAAATCTGTTTGGCTTTGCAGTCAAGGGCTGCTTGGCATATGGGGTTTTTGGCAATACATCTGCCTTCCTAGGTTAAGCTTGGGCTGATGTGGCTCCCCGCCTATCTGCAGCTTGGCAGTACTGACTTATAGGAGAACCAGCCTCTTGGTTCCCAGATGCTAGGACCCCTGCAGACCCTCCCAAAACACCTTTCTTGCCCTGGCAGTGATTGGGAAGCAAGTTTTCCTGTCCCATCCCCACAGATCAAAGTCTCACAGGGACAGTGAAGATTCGAACCCTGGGTCACCAAAGAGGAGGGGACTGCAAAGCTTGAGTGAACGCAGGTGGGCCTGAGCCAGACCTGTGACTTTCCAGGCATGCCTCACCCGTCTGGAANNNNCCTCACCGTCTAGTCACGCCAGGCTCTTCTTCTGTGGCCAGGCTAGTAGATGTGGATGGGCTGTAACGGGTTTGTGTTGAGCTACCCTCCAGAGGGCCCTGTAGAAGGCTGTGTGCAGTGACGGGTGACAACGTCTGTTCCCCATTGAGGGTAAATGCCCCAGCGACGACTCACTGTGCAAGAGCAGCATAGACCTGTCACCCTCCCCAGACAGGTACAGCCATACTTTCAGTGTTCATGAGTCCCTACTGTGCCTGCCTACCGCTGGATCTGGGGGCAATACAATCAGTTCAAACTTGGATATTGTTGTCTCCCTGCATATGGCAGGTCAGCTTTCAGACATGGAATAGCTTTAGCAGAAAGTTAAAGGAAACCACAGGTAGTCGACTAGGCAGTGGTGGCACATGCCTTTAATCCCAGCAGAGAGGCAGAGGCAGGTGGATCTCTGTGAGTTCAAGGCCAGCCTGATCTACAGAGCGAGTTCCAGGACAGGTTTCAAAGCTACAGAGAAACTCTATCTAAAAAACAAAAACAACAACAACAACAAAAAAAAAAAACAGCAAAAATGTAGGTAAGTATGAAAAGCAACTTCTGACTGAAGACTTCGAGGAAACTCTCCTGGTTGAAGAAGTATGACTTGATGTGGCCACAAAGGCAGAGATGTGCTTGGGTTTCCAAACGGCACTGTCTAAGACCCAGGGTGGAATATTACATGAGCGGGTGAAGGAAGATCAAGACTGTAAAAAGAGTGATAGAGTTGGGTTGTGATCTTGTGACTCAGGACAAGGAAATTAGGCTTCATAGGTACATTAGAGATTGGAACGTTGTCTTGTTTTGTTGGTTTGATTGGTTTCTTTTCCTTTGAGATAGAGTTTCTTGTAGCCCAGGGCAGCCTCAAGCTCACTACAAACTGGGGATGGCCTTGAACTTGGATCTTCCTGCTTCTGCACTCCCAAGTGCTGAGATCACAGGTGTCTGCCACCACACCTGGTTTATTCAGTGATGGTGACTGAACACAGGGCTTCTTGTCTGTTAGGCAAACACTCTACTCTACCAAT
Source organism: Bramus lutescens (assembly GCA_001685075.1). Taxonomy (NCBI): domain Eukaryota; kingdom Metazoa; phylum Chordata; class Mammalia; order Rodentia; family Cricetidae; genus Bramus; species Bramus lutescens. Next base: position 701,345 of record LOEQ01000441.1, on the reverse strand, counting down.
GGACCTGCATCCCCAGCCCCACTGAGGATTTGGTCTTGGGAAGGTCTTGGGAACTCTTTCATTTAGAAAGCTTAATCTCCAGGTATAAGCAAGTTATATTGGAAACATGCATGCATGCAGATGGGCATTCATGAACATCTTCAGAAATGTACAAATGCATGCATATAGAGGGATAGGTGCAAATTTTAGGGCTAATTCCTAAGCCTTTTAGTGTCTAAATTGCATTTCTTGATTTGGCTAGGGAAACATATTCTTGATCTAAAGTTCAAACCAAATGAAAGACAAATGCATTGAGAAGTGAAGCCACTCTGCCCTGATCACACAGTTCGCTGTCAACAAGCAAGCACAGTGACGAGCTGGAAAACGTCCTTTCCGGTGGTGTTCTCTGCTTAGACAAGCAAATATCTGGCTGTATTTAGTCTGGTTTGTTTTTTGAGACATGGTTCTACTTTGTGACCAAACCCCCAATCCTCCTACCCCAGCCCCCACCCTGCAGTTCCTGGAATGGTGGGCCTGTACCGCTGTGTCCACCTACATTTTTGTTACACATGTTCTTCTGAACCTTGCTTTTCTTCTCTAATAACATATGTTAAGTGTAAGTGAGATAGTTCAGCAGGTGAGAGCACTTGCTGCCAAGCCCCACATGATAGAAGAAGAGATCTGCGTCTTCCATGTTAGACTCTGATCTCCACATGATCGTGCTCGTGCACACACACAAATTTAAAAACTTTGAGCCAGGATATCTCTACGTAGCCCTGGCTGGCCTGGAACTCATTGTCTTAGTTAGAGTTTCTACTGCTATGATGAAAACACCATGACCAAAAGCAACTTGGGGAGGAAATGTTTGGTTTTTTTGTTTTTTAGTTTGTTTATTTGTTGTTGTTTGGAGACAGAATTTTTCTGTGTAGCCCTGGCTGTCCTAAAACTCACTCTGTAGATCAGGCTGTCCTGAAATTCACAGAGATCTGCCTGCCTCTGCCTCCCAAGTTCTGGGATTAGAGGTGTGCGCCACCACCACCAGTGAGGAACAGGTTTATTTCAGTTAAAGTTCCATCATTAAGGGAAGACAGGGCAGGATCTCAAGGAAGGAATTAAAGCACAGGCCATAGAGGAACACTGTTTACTGGCCTGTCCTCATGACTTATTTAACCTGCTTTCTTATACATTCCATCAACACCAATACAGATGATCTGAACCCTCCTATATCAAAAATTAATAAAATATGCCCCCACAGATTTGCCTAAAGGTCAATCTTATGGAAACATTTTTTCAAGATTTCCTCTTCTAAGATATATCTAGGTTTGTGTCAAGTACACTACAAAGAACCTTTTAAATGAACCTTCATTTTGCAGGTGAAGAGCAGGTGATGGGAAACTCTTCACTGAGGCCTGTGATGTCTCTGACTCTTCAACACATGGAACCTGATTTAAAGGATGGAAACCAGAGTGGTTGACTGTTCACCTAAGGACATGTAGCAGACTCTAAGTCTCAGATTTCTTCTGCTGAACCTCCTGTCTCTGTTAAGGGATTTGTTTGTTGTCTGCCTCTGAGCAGTCCTCCTGCAGTTGGAGGCACAGAAAGGCCAATAACATAGTACTCTATTAAAATCAGTCAGTACCCAAGGCATCATGGGAACATGGGTGGAGCAGTGAATTCTGCTAGAGAGGGGAATCTGGGAAACTTTTCGAAGGAGGTTGCATTTATGAAAGGCCACAAAGCAGAGACGAAACAAAACAAAACAAGCCACAGGACAGAACAGGCTGATGTCTGTGCTTGGCCTCTGGGTGCATATTGAGCATCTAGGGTCACCTATAAGAGATGAGTGCGTCATAGCCCAACAAGAGACAGAAGAGTCACTCATAGATTGTCACAGAGTATAAGAACCACCATAGCGCCTGCTCACAGGACAGAAGCAGCATGCTCTCCTGCAGGAACAAAGTGAGACTCTAAAAACCTCCCAGAGAAGAGCAGCCTGGAATTATAATTTGAATATCTTCACTGATTAATATTTGGATTTTTGAGACCAAGTTCTTATATTGATAGATTTTTATTTTATTTATTCTGACTGGCCTGGAATTTTCAATGTTCACCAGGCTGGCCTCAAACTTAAAGAAACCTTTGTCATTTAAGTGCTGGGATTAAAGGCAAAGTGCAGCATGCTCAACTGGTAGATATTTTTGACATCTATTTATTTATCTGGTTATTTATTTCTACTTAATATATGTATATATGTGATGTGGGTGGGTAAGCAGGCCATAGTGAATGTGTGGAGGTCAGAGGATAATTTTCAGGAATCGGTTCTTTCCTTCCACCGTGTGGGTTCCAAGAATTGAACAGACATCACATTTGGCTTCAAGCACCTTAACATGGTAACCCATCTCCTTAGCCTGATTTTCCCCCCTTGAGACATGGTTCTCATGTCATCTAGGCTGGTATCAAACTCACTGCGTAGCCAAAGATAACCTTGTACTCCCATCCCTCTGCCTCTCCACTACTGGAATTACAGGTGTGCGTCACCATGCCCCAGAGATTTGTGTGTGCTACTCAAGGACTTTACCAACTGAGCTCTAGCCCCAGCCCTGAGAGACAGGTTTTTAGTACATAGCCAAGACCCACTGGGAACTTGCTATGCAGCCCAGAGTGTACTTTAACATGTGCTCTTTCCCATTGAGTCTCCCCAGGTGCATCCACTACCTGGCTTAGCCTTGGATTTTCAGAAGGGAAACAAAAGATTTCCAGGTTGACTACAAAGCAGCTGGGGAAAAGGAGAAGCTTTCTAAGCTAAAGAAATATGAGTGCAAAGTTTCTGAGCTGTGTACGGTTGTCCTGGCTTCAGACACCCACCCCAGCAGATATGAAAGTTCCTGTATGAAGCATTGGGGGACGGGCATCAGGCTAGGGAAGGAGGGACTTGACAGGCTTTGGGGAAGGCCCTAGCAGGTTTCCAGATGGAGTGGGAAACAGCCTTGTTGTGCACTGGGACGTAGCAGGCTTGGCGACCTTCCCTTCAAAGCTGGGCCGCAGATTGAGAGCCGGAGGAGAGAAGCGTGCGGGCTTCAACTGCCAGCTC
>LOEQ01000441.1:672109-689400 GCA_001685075.1 Bramus lutescens | reverse complement strand
GAGACAGAGGCAGGTGGATCTCTGAGTTCGAGGCCAGCCTGGTCTACAGAGTGAATGTCAGGACAGCCAAGGCTACATAGAAAAACCCTGTCTTAAAAACAACAAAAACAAAAACAAAACAACAAAAAAGAACAATTCCAGAGCAAGCATAAAGAAGATAGAAGATAAGCTTTGGAAGGCCCAGCATGCTGGAAGTCAGCCTAGTCTATAGAGAGTTCCAGGCCAGCCAGGGCTACCTACACAAAGAAACCTTGTCTTGAAAAACTAAAAGAAAATTCTCAGTCACCTACCCAGTCCCTTGCTTACTCCCACCTCACTTTTCTAGATCAAAATTCCCATTAGAGTTGATATTTGTTATTTGGAAATACCTATTGTCGACTGGGTACTGGTTTAGGGTTATAGTTAGTTAATCCATGTCCTTGAAGGGCTCACATTTTAGTGTGTATTCTTACCTTCCTGGGTAAGACCTCTGTGCAGACAGAGACACCTGGGTTCATATCCCACTTCTGTGTCTCAACAGCTGTCTTTCTGGAACTCAGTCTATTTATCTGTAACGTGAATATAAAACTTATCATGGGGCTGGAGAGATGGCTCAGAGGTTAAGAGCATTGCCTACTCTTTTAAAGGTCCTGAGTTCAATTCCCAGCAACCACATGGTGGCTCACAACCNAGGCATACACACAGACAGAATATTGTATACATAATAAATTTTAAAAAAAGAAAAAACTTATCATGGTATGTGTGTGTATGTGTGTGTGTGTGTGTGTGTGTGTAGATGTGAGGGTACACCTGTAGAAATCAGTGGTAGACATCATGTATATTGATCTCTACCTTTTTATGTTTGGTTGGTTTTTGGTTTGTTTGTTTATTTTGTGATAGAGGCACACCACATAACTCTGGCTGTTCTGGAACACACTATGTCGACTAAGCTGACCTCAAACCCAAAGAGTTCTGCCTTCTTCTGCCTCCTGAGTGCTGGAATTAAAGGCATGCATCAGGGGCTGGAGAGATTGCTCAGTGGTTAAGAGCACTGACTGCTCTTGCAGAGGACCAGGGTTCAATTCCCAGTACCCACAAGTGGTCTGGAACTCTAGTCTAGGGGATCTGAAACCCTTTTCTGGCCATGACTACCAGAATTGTACCATGGTGCACAGACAGACACACATACAAAATACTGCCATGCCTAGCTTCCTCCTTATTTTTTAAAGAATTATTTATTTATAGGTGTGTGTGTGCGTGTGTGTGTGTGTACTTAAGTACAGGAGCCTGCATAGGCAAAAAGCATTGGATTTCCCTGGAGCTGGAGTTAACATACTGAATGCCAGGACCCAAATTTAGGTCCTCAGCAAGAGCAGTATATGTTCTTAATTGCTGAGCCATCTCTCCAGTCCCACCTTATCTTTTAGGACAGACTCCCAATTAACAGAGAGCTCACCAACTGGCTAGGCTTGCTAGTCAATGATCAGCCTGCTTCTGCCCTCCTGTGTCCTCCCATACCCTGCTCTAAAGCAGGCACTGGGGATCTGAACTCAGGTCCTGTGCTTGTGTGCACTTACACAACTGCAGCACTAAGTCATGTTATTGGAAAGAATAAGCTTCTTCCTTGTCCCATTCTTCAGAGGGACAAAATCTGGAGTCAGAACTAGGACTGCAGCTCAGTGTAGAATGAGTGCTTGTCCTTGTCCTGTATGCATGGGTGCTGGGTTCAATCCACAGTACAAAAAACAAAAAAAAAGGAAAGAAAAATAGAAAGTAAATTTTAGCTATTAAGAAAGGAGGGAAAGAGGGAAGTAAACACCAGAAGCTCAGCCTGGGACCACAAATGAAATCTTATGAAGTTGTCCTCTCTATATCTGGTTCAGCCACCCAGGCATCTGGGCAGAACTTCACAGTTTTTGTTTGCTAAAGCAGGGTCTTGCTCAAACATACCACCCAATCTCCCCTTGCCTCCCGAGTGCAGGGACTGCAGTGTGAGTTTACATACTGTGCTTCATCACGTTTTACCAAGCTAGCATCTCGAGCCTCCTAATGCTGACAGCTTTGGGGCACACCCTCCTTCACCAGAATAGCCTTTCTAAGCTGTGAGAGACACAAGTGGAATCCAGAAAGGATCCTTTTAACTCTTCAGGCAGAGATGGGCTTGCTCTTGCAAATCCCAGGGTGGACCTTTTCACAAGTCCTCAGGGCTCCTTTAGACTCAGCCAGGCCGCTCCAGGTCAAAGAGTACAGCAAGGACAGCTTTCTGTTCAAAACCCAGCCCCTATTTTGGTCTTGCTATGTGCCCTCAAGTGGGTGTTTTGTCACTTCAGATAGCCTCGGCATCCTTCCAGAAAGCAAGACAGTCTGTTGAGATGGTATCCTGGAATTTGGGGATGCCTTCTGTAGAACATTGGCCTGATTTATACAGAATACATGCTATCATTCTCCACCCGTGGCAAACATAAGAAACCATGCTTTCTTTCTCTTCCCGGGGAATCCCCTAAACCATGGCGACTTACTGCTCCTACCTGCCTACAAGTCCCCTCCAATGCTTGACTTGATCTGACCCTCCGCTCTACAATGACAGTCACTATCTGGGACCAGCACATCTAATTCAAAGGGCCAAATCTTCAAATGTCCCTCTCACTTTGATCACACTCACCCTTGGAGGCCAGTGGGAGGGCTAGGGCTGAGGGCATTGCCTGCAGAGAGCTCAGTGAGGCTTTCATGGGGGAAGTGGCATGGGGCTGTGGAATGGACATCTACACTGGAGCCCTTGTGGTGCAATATTTATCCTCTAGTCCTGCCCCTCACCCCATGCCAGTGAGGACATTTGGAGGAAACGAATGAAAAGACGCTTCTACCTGCCCTTCCTTCCAGCATGGGTAAAACTGTCACTGTAGGATGCCCACCCCATGCCACAGTGCTCGGCCACTCACTTTCATTATTGCACTGAGAGGGGCCGAAATGGGCTCCATGTTCTTCTGCATATGGTGGATATCTTAGACAAAGCCTGGCTAGCTTTGGGACTGTTAACCAACCAATGTGGGCCATGGAAAGTGAAGCAGAAGGATTGCAGTAGAAGGTACTTTCTGTATCCCCAAAGTTAACTAGCAGACACAGACACACGCACGCTCATCTCCTTCCCTGCTGGATAAATACTGGCCTCAAAATCTTGGACATATACTAAAGAGACTGGGGATGATGGATGGGATATAGTCATCCTGGTTTTTTGTTTTGTTTGTTTATTTTGTTTTTTTTCACTTTCTATGTTATAATAAGGGCTCACAAACTACTTGCCCAGGCTGGCTTTGAATTTTTTTTTTATCCTTCTGCCTCAGTCTCCTGAATAGCTGGGATTACAAACCTGTGTCACCAGGCCCAACTAGATCCTCAGCTTTTAAAGATGAGATTATTCGGCCTCTAAACCAGGAATTCTAGGCACCCTGGAAAGTCTATGATGGAGAAACGGGTCACTAGAGAAGTGTCTGTTTTTATCCCACTAATACCTCTTGAGAAGTGATTTCTCTCTAAAGCCAAAGTTCCTAAGATGAGTCTTTATGTGGACACTTTGGGGGGTGGGGAGCCCTTGACTCCAGGAATGTAACAACAGAAAATAATTAAGGTCTAATGAGGTCAGTGTTCCACCTTAACACCTTTTCAGTTCCAGTTAAAGCCTCTGCTAATTTGCCAAGAAAAACCAGCCTCACTTGGGTTTTATTATTTCAATCACGTCCTGTCTCTTAATTTAAGCGAGAGGCTCACATAAGGATTTTTTTTTAAATTACAATGCCGACTTTCTTCCAGTTGATTACGGTATATGACTCTCTGTTGGAAGGCCATTATTTTTTTGCTATGATTTACAAAGCATTTAAAGCGAAATCAATGTAATAAATATTGAAGTATTGTAATAGATAATTCCATATATTCAGTATGAGACAGAGCACAGCCCCAGCTTCAAAGTCAGGAGGGCAGCAGGGAGATGATGGGGTGAGGAGTTCCTTGGGAGCCAATTGAGGGGTGCTGTCTCCTTCTTTTGCCCTGCATTCATTTAGCCAAAGTTCTCTGAGCACTCCTGAAGATCCTGAACAGCGGACTTGGGACTAGGGACATGTAGGTGCCAAGGTGTATCCTCCAAGTGCCATGGAGAATGTCCATGCAACAGCCAGCTAGTAAGTAGCAAGGCCACCTGAGTAGATAATCACCAGTCCTTGGGATGGAGTGACTGAGCAGCTTAGCAGGGAAGAGTAGATCTCTTGTGGGGGAGTCGATCTGGATGGTTCTCCTCCTTCTGCTTCTCCCATCCCTGTCCTACCCGCTCCCCTGCTCTGCCCCCCTTTATCTCTCTTCCCTCCAGACCTCTGCCTAGAGCCCACATGTCCTGACCTCTGAGCTACCGAGTTCAGGAGGAAACTGGCAGCTGTGAAAGCTCACAGTGGCAAGACAACGAGGAAAGAGGAGAGGAACGAATGGGAGAGGGGACCAGGTCTGCATCCACTGTCTAGAAGTGGCCTGACTGGGGACCTGCTTGCTGGGGACAGAGGTCCAGTTCTGAGCTGCCACCCATCTATTTGTCCCGACCATCTCAAAAGCACTGAGGAGTGGCTTCCTTTCCAGCTCCTCATGTCTTTCTGCCTCTCAGAAGTTTCATCATCTTCAGAGTAATTGCGCGAGTTTCATCGCTACTCCCAGGTTTGGATGCAGGAATTAAAGCCCACCAGTGAAGGAGTGCGTGCGGACCGCCAGCCCACTGAGTGGAAGTACACAAGCAACAGGCTTATCCGTGAATAAGGTGAGCATGCCAGGTATCTGCATGCCCGGTGTGTGCACACTGCCGCTGGTGGGCATCCCTGGAAGGACTTCGAAGACTGTGAACCTGGGGCTTGTGATGGAGTGTGGGTGGCAATGTTCATGTGGGTGTTTAGCAGATCCCAGAGGATGGATTGCCCCTTTTACCTCCCTACCCCAAGCCTGAACTCAAGCCCCAAGTCCCTAGCTCTGAACAGACATCACCATAAATTTCAGGAAGGACATGCAGAGGGACGAGAGCAGAGATGGGAGATTTACTTCTAACTTGCTTCCTGACACCTCTTTGGCCCATCCCATAAAATAACAATATCGTCACATAAATCAGATGACGTCCCAGGGAACTTTACCCTTGTCCTTGCAAGGTCTTTATGGGGAACTGGGAGGCATAGGGGGATGCTCCCTGACAACTGCAATTTCAGTGGACATGGGGGAATCTCAGATTTGGCAGATGCAGAAGGAAAGAGCACTCACCATCAGGCCCTCAGACAGAACCTAGTAGGGCTGAGGACCTAGAGGGACTGGGGTTGTACCTAAGTGACAGAACCCTTGCCTACCATGCCTGGGGGTAGGGAAAGGAATTCAACTCCTACTTTGAGGGACTTCCAGCTCTAATTCCTAGCTGAATGACTTCAAGTTGCTTTGCCTCTCTAGGCCTTAGTTTACATCATTTTAAAAGCAGGGCAAAGAACTTCTACCTGATAGGGTGTGTGTGTGAGGATTTTACTATGTGTAATGCCTCAGGGTATGGCAGCTATCACACAGCACAAATGTTTTCCCTGGTCTAGGATGCCAAAGCCTATGCATTGTTCCCAGCAGAGCATGCTGGGTGCTTGGCTCTGCAGAAATGACATCAGCCTGCCTGCCCCTCGTTCTTAAGCCTGTGAGGGTAGAAAGGCTGGCTCCTCGTTAGTTTAGTTTGCTATATGGCTGTGACCACATATCTCTATCATTCTGCAAGCCGAGTTCATCATCATAGAAAAGTCCAGATTAGTAAGAACAATGCCCCATGGAAACTGGGCAAGAGAGAGGCACAAAGACACTGGTACCATTCCTCGCAGGGATGGAAGGGCTCCGTCTAGCGGGTCTCACAGACAGGGTCACCCCAAAGGGGAAATCCTCTGGTTGCAGCCTGACAGCCATTCCCACGATCTGAGTGATGGAACTGGTCAGGGATGCCTGGGTGCCTGAGGTAGGAGCGAGCCCTCAGTCCTTGCACTGAGAAATCCCTGGGTGTCCTGTGCAGGCTCTTAGTACCCTTTCTCTTCCTCCACACAGCGTCTTCAGCCGTTAAGGATGCCTCCTAGCTTTCCTTACTTTCTGGGCCTCACCTGCCCTCTCCTCACTCCTTCGTTTATCCCTTACTCTTACCCTCCTACGTTTCATCTTAAGGTGGTTCTTGAGTCCTTCATCTATCTCTTCTTTCTCCATGTCTTTCCTCTTTCACAGCCTCTCTGGAGTGCCCTCTGCCAGGAACGGAACCCAGGGCTTCTGCAGAGTAAACAAATGTCTCTGCCACCTGCCCATTTCTTCCTTGGCCTCCTCTTCCTGGTGCTGCCTGCTCCTTCATAGCCTTCATCTTCTTCTCTTTGGTCTGATTCATGGAAGCATAGCACACATGTATGAAGACTGGGGATTGGGGGGGTGCTCCGGCCAGAGCCCCTGCCCTGTCTTTAGTGCAGGAGAATCAGGAGTTCACCCACAGGGCAGCTGTCAGTGCTGGGCGAATGGATGAGTAAAAGTGGGGGGTGGGGAGACGAAGCTGTGGGAGGGACTATCTCTAAGTAAAAAGGAAATGAATATGGTGGGTAGAGTGATGGACTACTTCATAGCAAGCTCCACCCAGGTACCTCAGCCAGGACACCCAGCTGTCCTGCCTCCCTTGCTCCCTCCATCTTGAGCCCCATGGCCATCCCAGAAGCTCTCTCTTCACCAGCAAGGCCCATTTGCTTCTCTGATCTTCTGGACAAACCAAAGCTCAGGAGGTCCCTCAGCTCCTGGACCACAACTTCAGCCGCCCTCATCTCCCACCGAGGGGCAGCTGGGATGAGGACCCTGGCAACCTGCTCACCTAGTGGCGTCTGGGCAGATTAGAGCCCCAGAGCTAGCAGACCTCTTAGGAGGCCTTTGTGGGGAGAAGGGGATTTTCCATTCTGTGAGCAACTGGATTACACAGTCAGGGGATCAGGGAGGAACTAGCTGCTTAAGCTGCTGCTTCATGGCCCAGCCTCTGCCGTGGCTCTCAGCCTCTCACTTCTCAGCGGGGATATGAACAAGGTTTTCCTTGCTGCCTTTTGAGGTTTGCGTTTTTGTTTGTTTGTTCGTTTTTTGTGATCCAAATCAGGCTGAGAGGCAAAACTAAGTCTCATTTCCCACCCTGTCCTCTAGCTTTGCCACAAAATAGGGGTGGGTACAAAAGAAATCAGCTCCCAACCCTCACCTTCCACGAAGGTCTGGAGGTGGAGCTGAAAGAATGGCTTAGAGAGGTGAGGTGACTTGATCTGACTCACACAGTAGGACGAGACAAACAGGATGTTTTCCTGACTGTGTGGGCTTGTGGGAGCAAAGTCTCTACAGAATGAGCCATGTCTGTCCCAGAGTCCAGAAAATGTTAGAAGCTCTGCTGTCCTGCCCTACAAGTTAGTCCCTGAGTTTCCTGTTAATCAGCATGCGCTTTGCAGCGAAAGGATCCCTACTCCCATTTGGTCTCTAAAGCTAAAGGGAACCATAGTGGATGGCAGAAGGCAGAGGCGTGGAGATGAGGTTTGAAGAATCCTAAATTTGGGAGCTTAGTAGTAGAGCATATGATTAGATTATTAGACCCTGACTGACACACACACACAGACACAGACACATGACAGACACACACACACACACAGCTCTCTCTCTCTCTCTCTCTCTCTCTCTCTCTCTCTGGAACAGAGGGACACAGAAACAAAGAGACAGAGAGAGAAGAAAGTAATCTAAGTGTAAGGTCTAACCTCGGTTTTACTACTAATTTTCTGTGTGACCTTGAACAAGCCATCTCCCCCCTCTTAGCTGCAAAATAAATATTAAAAATATTTTAACATATTTTCAAAATTTTATTGAAGACTGAGTAAGACAGGCTGGAAAATACCAAGTACAGTACCTGATATATATTCGTTGTTCAGTAAATAACAGTAGAGGCAAAATTCCTTACCCAGGAGCTGCGCCCATTCTCCAGAGCCGGAGATCTGCTATGTAATCTGACGGTTGGCTCTTTTCCCTGGGAGGGCATATCCATCATGTCTAGCAGCCCCTGGCCTCCCCCACCTGGTCGAAGGTTACTGGGGGGTCATGCCCCACACCCTGCATCCATTTTCTAGAAAGATTCACCACATAAGAGGCCTCAGGACCCCACCCTAGCCCCATGTGGCTCCTAGAGGCCTCTTGATGACATAATGACCATCTCTGACCTTTCTGATGGCCTGCGCTCCCTCTAGTCAGAAAATTTCTGTGATCCTATGACCCCTACAAGCCCTACCCTGCTAATGGCTTTATGATCTTCCCCCATTGATTTCTCTTTGCCCTCCCTGCCCCACAGTCCCCTTTCAGTAGGTCCTCGTCAAAATAAACAACATTTATGACCAGAGCAAGATTCAAGGTCCACATTGCAAACAAATGCTGAGCCCTTTGAAGGTACCTGGGGAATCCATCATGTTCTGGGGCATCCTGGGGTGTGATGCTCCCCAGGCCCAGGGGAAGCAGGCTGGGAAAGGGCTCTCCGGATCAGGATGGAGGATCCAAGATTTCTCTACCGTGTCTGGGCTCCCTCTTCAGAAGCGGGAGACAGGCCAGAAAGGGAAAGAGGGACTGTATCCTACTGGGGTTGAGATGTTCCTGTGGCCAAAACCTGACTCAGAATGTCATCAGGGGAGGAGATAAAATGAAAGAGAAGGAAGAAAAAATAAAAAGGGAAGCAGAATGGACAGATGAAAAGAGCACATGCCAAAGCACCCCAGCCCAGTCCTAACAGGGTCTCCCTCAGGCCTGACTATCAGCCCAGTGCTCACATGCACAAGGAGTCACACTGGTACAATGTTCCTAAAGAAAAGTGGTCCAGGCCAGGTGTGTAGCTCAGTGGTAGAGTGCTTGCCTAGAATGTGCAAGGCCCTGGTTTCCATCCCCAATTAGGAAGAAGGAAAAGGAGGCAGGAAGAAAGAAGAAAGAGAGGAGAAAAGAAAAGAAATTTAAACACTATTTTAGAGTGTTTGGACAGGATGACTGATGGGAGAAAGGAGACAGTGGGAAAGAAAACCAGTCTCATAGGACCTGAAAATCAACCCAGCATATTGCTAACCCTGAAAGAGCAATAGGCACCCTCCACCAGGATGAACTCTTCCCACTCCTTCTAAACACCCTCCAATGCAGAGGGAGGGCTGCAGGGACAGCTGGCAGGGTTTGTCTCCAAGCCTCAGCCTGGCTCAGCCTCCTCCAGTGGGTTTGCTTTCAAGGGAGACAGGAACTGTTGTTAGAAAATATTAACGCGGGCTTCCCAAAGGCCCGGGTCTGAGAGCAGCTTTCCAGGACACACAGCTTAATGCTTCCTTCAGCATCAGAACTGGGCCATGGGCCTGCGGGCTGCTGTTCTCTGAATCCCAGCTGGGGGAGGGAAAGCACACTCCATCCATGTCTTCTCATTTTTCCTGCTAAATATAGCATGTTATCAAAACAGGTTAGGTGAGGAATCAGACAGGAAATTTGTGTCTGGCCAGAGGTATCTATCCCATTGGTCAGTTAATGGCTTACATCATTTGCATATTTGTCATATTATCAAAGTTGGATGAGTGAATCAGAACTAGGTGGTCTACAAGAGCCAGAGATGCAGGTATGTGGTTTTTGTTTTGTTTTTTGCAAGGCAATTATATTTTTTTTACAAAGTGATTCTCTTTCTAAATTGAAAGAATACTTACTTTTATCAGGCAGTGCATGCCTTTGATCCCAGCACTCCTGAAGCAGAGGCAGGTGGATCTCTATGAGTTTGAGGCCAGCCTGGTCTACAGAGATAGTTCTACAATACGATAGCCAGGGCTACACAAAGAAATCCTGTCTCAAAAAAAAAATTAGAACTTTTTATGATCTCCAAGTGAATTTAGAATAGCCAGAAGATGGGTGTGTGTGTGTCACACACACACACACACACACACACACACACACACACCTCCAGGACATAACACTTTAGGGGTAGAAGAACCTCAGAGAGCATTTGGACCAATGGTTCTTAACCTTGGCTGAACATGGAATCCCCTAGGAGTGTTCTTTGGTTTTTAAATAAGATGCTTATGAACCTCTCTCTAAAGATGTTGATTGGATTGGTTTGGAGTCTAGGTATCTGGGTTTTAAAAAAATAAAATAAAAAATAAAAACCACCTCCCTGATGATTGTGCTGTTGCAGCCAGGGAAGCAATCCATCCACCTGGGCGAATATTTCACTTTACAAATAGACCTTCCACACAGTTGACCCATAGCAGAATGGAGAGTAGAGAAGTCGATCCGCTATCCCAGCCCTTCTATGTCTCTCTGGGATGCTTGTGAAATGAACGAAAAAGGTGGGCATGGTGGCACAGGCCTGTAATCTCTGCACTGGGGAAATTTTAGCATAAAATCGAGGCCAACCTGGTCTACTTCGGAAGACCTTCTCGAGAGAGGAAGAGGGGGTGGGAAGGGAGCCTGAGACTTCTTGTGAGTGCCTCTGTCTACACAAACCAGCCTCCCAGTTCCATCTCCCAACCCTGCACTTTCACGTTTTTTGTCAGAGCCCAAGAAGTCTGACACTTCTACCCTGTTCCTCTAAGTTCTCCATCTTAAAGATCTCTGGATTACTATAGGAAAAACATGGAAATTTTCCCTCTCTAAATCTGTCATCAGCTGCCAAGGGTCCCAGGGAAATTCTTGCTCCTTGGCTAGATGGAACAGGGCAATGGCTGTCTGCACAGCAAGCCACGGAGGTGGGGAGGGGGAGCTTGGAGGGCAGTGATGACGTGCACAGGTCAACAGACACATAAAGATGTTTAGGTACCTGTGCAGAGGCCCTCCTGTATGGGGCACACAGTCTGCAATCAGAACACTGCAGTAAGAATATTTACATATGGATGGCAAAGATCCATGTGTGGTTTGACACCCATGTTGATGTTTCTGTGACAGTCTAAGTATGTGTGTGAAAAAATGTGTGGAAATGCATTAGAGACTCTGACAATGTGCCTTAGGTATGCACTGGTATACGGACCTGGAATAGTAGGCAAGTGCATAAGCAAAATTCACATCTACATTTTCCTGTGGAAGCACATAGATGAAGCAGATATGCATGTGGGAGGCTAGCTGTGTGACTGTGTGTGACAGGTGGTCTGTGTGTATGATGGTGCAGGTTTATGTGCGAGAGAGGTTTCTGCCGTTTCTATCACGCTTCTAAGTAATCACTGGGAAATGCATGTGTCGGGAAACAGTATCTTTCATGCTTAAATATGCCTCGGCATACATAAATGAAACATGATACTGTGCTGGGCGAGATGCTGCATATTAGTGTTGTTTGTCATTGATAGAATTAAATAATCCATGCAAAACCCTGGTAGCATTTCTTACAGTTTAATTTAACACTGTTTTGGTCAAACAGCGTTTGACTGGTGCCTACACACTGCAGATCACTACAGCAAATGTGAAATTTGGAGATTATAGCATACAACACAGGAGAAGTATAGCAGACAAGTGTTACCTAAAAATCCCAACTGGCCCCACCTTTCCTTGGGCTCCCCTCTTTGCTTGCTTTCTTCCAGCCCGGTTGGGGGCCATCCCTTCACATTTTGCTAGGAGGCCTCTGCATCTGTGGTGAAGGGAAATAAAGAAAGGAAGGTAAGAATTTAGGGTTTGGGGAGAGACAACACTCCAGGCTCTGGGTCTGGAATGTGTCTGCTCCTCCTAGTGCGTCAGAAGCAAGCCCAAACCCTAGCGTGAGTAAAAAAGGAAGACCAAGGCAAGCACCTTTACACTCCTGCAGGCCCTCAGCCTGATTGAAGAAATCACTCATCCAGAAGAGGGAAAACAGATCGCATTTATCAAATTACTGGCAAATCCTTCCTGAAAAGAGCCATCAAATTGGGTCCTTGCTTCTTTTGTTCAAGAAGAAACTATATCCTTGCTGGGCAGTGGTGGCACATGCCTTTAATCACAGCACTTGGGTGGCAGAGGCAGGTGGATCTTTGTGAGTTCAAGGCCAGCCTGGTCTATCTAGTGAGTGCCAGTACAGCCAGGACTATATAGTGAGCACCAGTTTCAAAACAAAACAAACAACAACAAAAAAGAGTGAAGGTTTAGCCAGCTGTGGTGGGAGACACCTTTAATCCCAGCACTGAGGAGGCAGAGGCAGGCCTACAGAGCAAACTCTGTAACAGCTAGGGCCACACAGGAAAACAAACCAAAACAAAAAGAATGAAGGCTGGTCGGGGGACTTGAATGCCGGCTGCATTTCTATTATGAATGACCCGAGGCAAAGCGAAACTAGCTGACTGGGAAAGCAGGGTCTCCATCTGTAAGGCCAAACTCCGATGTGAGTAAGGAGGCGCTGACACTTAAAAGAAGTCACACTTTATCCCAAAGAAGATAAATGACCTTGCAGATCCTTCCAGATTTGCCAGGACTCCACATGGAACCTTGTTCTCCTTGACGTTCTATGTCTCCCATCCACAGAGCTCCTCCCTCTCTGCCCATCTTTCTGTCCTTGAAGTTCCTCTCACTGCCTTCTGTCCTACCCGAACATCCCAGCACGATGAGGCCAGGGAAGCTAAAGCTAACCTGAGTAGCAACTGGACTTACCCCACTCTACAAATACTGTCATTACCAGCTAAGTAGTCACCAGCACTGCCTTCTCAGACTCTCCATCAGCCAGCCTGATTTGGGGACAGCTAGATGGCAGCATCAGTAAGTACCACGCCATCCTCACACTGCTGAAGTTGAGAAGCTGGCCCTCCAAGGCTGTCTCCTGAGACAATATAGGAAAGAAGAAAAAGAAAGTAAAGAAGTCTCCTGATGTTTGAATTCAAAGTGCGAACAGTAGACAGTAACACACACACACACACACACACACACACACACGCTCTCCAAAAAGACAAAAATCATGAATCATCTCCATGACTGGGCATTGCAGCATTAGGCAATATTCTCAAAGGCCCAAGGTTTTCAGCCAAATCCCAGGTCTAAGCACAAGGACACTGCATAAATCCCTCCCCTTATGAAAGGCCAGTCTGAGCAGATGGGACCACTCTTAAGTAAACTGGAGAGCCCCCCCCCTCCCCTTTGCCTGGCTCAAAAGGAGAAGAAGGGGGCTGGCCCTCCCATCCTAGGAGCAGGAAGCCAACCTAGTGGCAGAGGCTGAAGCTGTTAATTCTGCAGCTCATCTCTCTGGGGGAAGGTATCCATCCATCCCTTTGACCACACAATCCTACCTCCCCTCCCTAAGGGGAGGTCAGGCTGGAGGAGGCTGCGGCAGAACAAGTGGTGGCCAGAGATGAGAAACCGAACAGATCTTGGAGAGCTGACCTGGCAGAAGGAGGTGAGAAGCAAGGACTACCCCCCAAACCCCCCTCACCACAGTTTATCTCCAGACCAAACTTGGATGTCACCTCACAGCCACCCCACTTACTGATAATTATCCTCATTAATATTAATTTTTTAAAAAATACATTAGTGAAGAATGAGATAAGTAACTAAGCACTCAGAGGAGGGAGAAGGCATCTCAGAAGTTCTGTCTCCCCTCAACCAATATGGTACCAACTCCTACCCCAGGTCCTGCCCCCTTTCCCCAGGTGGATGGAGAAAGAGACAGATTCGGGCACCCCAGGTGCTCACCAAGAAATGCACAGACTGTGAAATTACACCAGGGCTGGACAAGTTAGCACCACGCATGAACCCTTGGGGTACTGAAATAATTAACTTGCTAATCAGCTACACCTTGTTCTTTCCTTTCTCCCTGGGAAAAAAAAATGCAAATCGCCTTCCTATGTCAGTCACTTGGAAACAAACAATGCTTCTGAAGAAACACGCCCTCTGTGACAGCCCAGACTAAAATGGGTCCTGGTGCATCCTGCTGCTTTCCCTGCCCACCACTGCCCACCTGGCTTCCGAGAGCCCAGAGACAGAGATGCAGGGTTTTTCTATCCCCAGCAGAGCCTTTCCATCTCTGCTAAGCTTTCCCGCTTGGGCCCTCTTTAGCCTGCTTGCTGGCGCTAAACAGCCAAGATCCATGTGGAGAAAAGAGGATTGATTAGAATCGTAATAATAATCCCTGGCATTCGTCCGGCTTTAGCGGTTACAAAGTGTTTTCACACATTATCTCATTCGGTCAGGGGAAGTCGGAGCTGGAGGGGACCTCGGCAATCGGCAGGCAATCGTTTAGCCCAATCTCCTGCATACAGATGGGGAAACTGAGGCCCAGAAAGGTTAAATAGCTTCTTCAAAGGCTGGGGATAGCGTGGTCAGGTAGCCTTGCTTATTGTCTAGAATCTTGTGCTGTCCGAGATCCTCTGAAATGAGGCAAGGAATATAATTGGCTTTTTTTTTTTTTGCTACATCACAAATACAAACCAAGAAGTCAAACAATTAACAAGACATGAAAACGAATGAAAGCTACTCCTAGAAGCAGTGGTCTCTGTAGGGAGAGGAGGGGAGACCCATAAGGAGGGGAGAGAGTGAGTCCGAGTCCAGACGGACAAGTTAATGCAAAGACACCCCCCCACACACACAACACCACTGTCTCTCTATGCTCAGTCCCATCTCCTGGGGTTTAAAAATGAGAACGTTAGACACTTTGAGGTTTGGGGCTTAATGTGGAGCACGTTGGCAGGAAGGAGCTTTTCTTGAATTCTAATCTGGCACCTCCACTGGAGGGTTCACAGTATAATAGGTTTGTGTGTGCATGTGTGTGTCCACGCAAAATATTAGATGTAGCAGTGAAAAACACCCATCTTGATCCTTGTACAGATTGGATAATTTGCAAATTAATGGCTCTTTCCCTCCAAGGCTCTGAGGTTAAAAAAAAAAAAGCTTTCTGAAGAAAGGGATATGTGGATAAAAGACAGAAACCAGAAATATAAATAGGGCAAAAGAAGCCACATAGACACAGTTCTACCAGGAACATATATCTCCTTGTGAAGGACACATGTGTCCAGCCTTCCTCTGCTTCCTGTGGCTCTTAATTTAAAAGATAAAACTGCTTTGGTCCTCAGATGCCTGCTCTATTTGCAGATGTATTTATAAATGTGCAAGACACCATTTCTGGGTTCTAGGTTTTAAATTCATCACTTCTCACCCTTCATCTGCCTTCTGAAAACAAGTCTCCCCTTGCCCGTCAGTGGAACTTCTGTCTGCCCCCATTGCCCACGCCAGTTGGAAGGTAAGCGGTTCCTTTGTGTGTTCATTTATTACTAAGCCCAACTCTTTTCCCTCTAAAGCTCCTTCTTCTCCCTGTTGAGCTGACCATGCTTGTGGATTTATGAAGAGAGATGTTTTAGCAGAAATCCCCCAGAGTGTCCCATCAGCCCTAAATCCCAGGCCCGCTCACCCCCCCAAGACCCTATGACACACAGCATGCCAACATGGCTTCCTCTTGCCTATGCATTAGCCATCCATTGTGGCGACCTGACATCTCTCACACATAAAACCGTAAGAGAGAAATAAAATATCTGTCTCTTGGCGAAAATAAAGCTTTGCCTCCCTCCTGATGTATAGGATATAAAATAAAGCCGCGGCTCCAATAGTGGCTTTTCCTTATGCCAGAGTTGCCTTTGCACACACGGAGACAATGAAGACGGATGGTTTGGGACGAGGCCCAGCCTCCTGGGGCCGCCTTCACCCTCTTTTATTATAGTCTCTCCCCACCTCCCTGCCTTTTTCTTTCTTCTTCACTTTCTTCCCTTTCTGGTTTCTATTTGCCTTTTATATGCCCTTCTCTTTCTCTGCCCTGAAATTGTATTCCTTTTGCTTGTTTCTCTCTTCCTTCTTTCTTCTTTTTTTCCTCTTAAAGTATGACAGTGATGTTGAGAAGAAGCCAAGCATCTCACCTCTTCTGACATACCAGCCACCTCTCTTGGTCTGCCCGTCACCCTCAGCTCTCTCTGGACCTCTAGTCCCTAGAAGTGATACTGCTGTTACTGCTTGAGGACTTGCTTTGGTCAAATGTACAAAGGCCCCCAAGGGGCAATTAAGAATTGTGTTTAGTGAGGCTGCGAGTTATTTTGTTTCCCTAGGAAACTGTGTGCCCTCCACCCCAGTCTCTGACTCTATTTACTTAGCCTCTAAGGAGGCCAACAGAAGACACTGCTACCTCAGAGATTTGACAGTTGCCCTTCACCTTCCAAAGCCTGGACACTCCATCAACAGACACACAGTGGACCTTGGGTCCCTTCAGCCAACTCAGCTACCAAAAGACAGATCAGTCCCCTGCTTCTGTTCCCTAGTCCTGAGGCCTGAGCATGTAGTGGGGTGAGTGTGTGGAGCCTTCTCCCTGCCCACATAGATCTGTCACACAGGCACAGAGGCATGGCTACCTGCCTGCCTTCCCACCCATTACACATTTTTCCCTACCCAGCAGCAGCCACTTCATTCCTCCTTTGTCCCCAGAGACCTCAGCTTTGCCAGATGACAGCCACTCTGTGGACTTCCATGTCTGAATGGATTTCTGTAACTACAAGTTTTTCCTCATCCATGCCCTAGGCTCATCCCTTCTACTGCTCTCTTCATTCTTCTCAAGCTGTTTCCCAGCCATCCTAAAAACCTCTCCAGCTCTGTCAAGGACAGCAGGATGCACCTCTCTGAGGTCCTGGAAGAATAGACAGAGGGGTAGTGAGTGACTTTCTGCTGAGACACTTAAGTCCCAGGTGCATATCTACAGAAGGTCCTCAGTGTGCATGATCTGGTCACTCTAAGTCTAGATGATCTTTGTTAACATTGCCCCAAACCTGGACAGGCAAGGCAGTCAGTCACATCTGTTGAACTCTGCCAACAATGAAAGAGGTAGGTGCTGAGGATAAGGGATTAGAGCTGCCAACTTCAGAACAAACTCATTCTCAGTTCCAAAGGCTGCTAGCTTTGGGGTCTTTCTCCCTCCCTCCCTTCCCACTTGATATCTCTCCAGATATCAGCAGTGACCACCACCATTAGGTAAGGGGAGAGAGTCAATTAGCAAGAGGATTAATTACTCTGAGGCAGGCGCCCCGTTTGTCTTCCTTACGGGTGTGAGTGTGTGCTCAAACAGAGGAACATGGGCACGCACCCAAATACACATTGTTGTCACGCTGTCTTAGATGTTTTATTTATTTGTTGGATTCCTGCCCAGTGCTGCTCACAGGCTTTCCATAGGCGTTAAGTCTCCCACCAGACTCCAACCTCCTTTTCTCTGGTCCAGGAATGTACCTGTCACATGCACAGCACACTTAGGTCCCAGTGGAAGACCCTGGTTGGGAGCTTCAGGACTCTAGCTTCTAGCTTCTCTCCACTAG
>LOEQ01000441.1:591105-604876 GCA_001685075.1 Bramus lutescens | reverse complement strand
GATAGATAGATAGATAGATAGATAGATAGATAGATAGATAGATAGATAGTTCTTATATCTTAAGGAAAGTGTACTTTTTCCCTTTAGACAATAGTACTTTGAGTAGTGTGACAGACTTCCTGATATTCACACCCTTTTACTCCCTACTAATGTAGGAGATCCTTCCTCAAGTCCCTGCCAATGCTCACCTGAAGGACTTGGATGAAGAAATATTTGATGATGACGACTTTTACCACCAGGTATGAATTTTGTTAAAAACGAGCCATACTTCTGCATTTTAAATCCACTGGTAGCATTCTCTGAATGAAAGGTGATTCATTTTAAATAAACAAGGAGTTAGAACTCCTGTATTTGGGATTGTCTTAAATGATGTCATTCTGGATTGTTTTCTTTGGTTTTGTGTTTTTCTTTTGAGGTGAAAATAGCTGCAGCTATTTTGTGAGCACTGCTCTGGTCTAAGTTATCTGTAAAACAATTTAAGTTTCTTTGAGTCAGTTATTTATTCTTTGTCTTCCACTGGGTGCTTTTTGTTTATTTTTGTTTTTGAGACAGAGTCTCACTGTGTACCAGGCCAATGCAGCCTCAAACTGGTAGCACTGCTTCAGTCTCCTGAGTGCTGGGATTACATGTGTGTACCTGCTACACTGGCTGTTGAGTCAAACCTTTCTTCTCCCACTCGAGGTACTAGCCATCAAACCCAGAACCTTGTGCATGCTAGACAGACTCAGGCTTGCACATGCTAGCTAGGCAAGAACCTGGGATCCTAGGCTTCTTGAGTTACATTTCTGGTTCTGTGACCTAATTCAGTCTTTTGTTGTGTTAAAAATATTTTTATTTTATTTTATTTTAATAATTATTTTATTTTCCTGTTTGTATGTCTGTTTACTATGAATGTGCTTTGTGCTGATGGAGGCCAGAAGAGAGAGTATCAGATCTCTTGGAACTGAACTTGGAACCCACATAGACAGTCCATGTGGGTGCTGGGAATTTATCCCCAGGTCCTTTCCAAGAGCAGTAAATACTGTTAATCATTGAGCCACTTCAAACAACCCCTTTATTGTAATTTTTGTGTGTATTTAAATAAGCTTAGTGTGTATTAAAATGTAATCTACTGTTAATATTTCCATTTGTCTAATATTTTAAAAGAGGTAATCAGTAAAAATTGACATATGATCCAGTTCTCAAGTTTTTATTTTCTTCTTGTTGTAATTGTTTATTTGTTTTGGCTTTTTGGAGACAGCTTCTCACTGTGTTAGCCTTGAACTTGCAGTTCGTCTGCTTCTACCTCCCATGTGCCGAGTGAGATACAGGAGAATGCCACCTATTCTCTCAATCTAGTGCTTATCTCTTCAGAAGAGTTTCCCCAGTTTTTCTGACATTATTTGCTTTCCTGATACTCTTTTTTAATAATACTGGTGCTTGTTTAGATGAACTAAATGTTTGAGACACTCTAAAGGACTGCAGTAACTTTCTATATTCCTGAATCTCTTGATAAGCTATATTATTAATGAAATATGCTTCCTTGTCCAGTGGAAAGTTGAGGATGCTCCTCACCAGTGATGTCTGGTTTTTGTTGAACCATTGCTTATTAAGATAAGACTTTACTCTATTAAATGTTTAGTTAGTTTTTCCCAGAGATTTTCAACAATTTGTTGAAGCTTTAGTCATGATAGATTTACTTCACATATGAATATGAAGTAAGAAACCTCTTAGGAAAATTATAAGTAAAACAAGAACAGGTGATCTGTATTGGGAATGCCTCTCACTTGCCATGTAAAGAGAGACTTATTTTAATCTTATTTATTTAGAATGTTATTTGTATATTTGTGCGCATTCAGTGTACATGTAGTACCTGTGTCCAGAAAAGGGTATTGGACCCCAATCCCATGGAGCTAGAGTTACAAGTGGTTTTGAACTGTCTAATGTGGGTGTTAGGAATCAAACCCCAGTTTGCTACAAAACCAGCCCAGCAGGTACTCTTGCCTTCCTGAGCCCTCTCTCTAGCCCCATTCACCCTCCCTCCCCGCAAGACAGGTTTTCTCTTTGTAACAGCCTTGGTTTTCCTGGAACTTGCTCTGTAGACCAGGCTGACCTCAAACTCACAAAGATCCACCTGCCTCTGCCTCCTGAGTACTAGGATTAAAGGTGTGCGCCACCACCACCCAGCTCAGCCCCATCATTTTTAATATTTGATTAAAATTATTGCCATAAGTGAGTGTGAAAAGTATATTGAGGAGAGAGTGTTGGCCTCAACTGCCTCAGTCAGAGGTCTTGATTCTTTTCCTTTTCTCCTGTTCTTAAACACATTTGTCAGGAGGACAGGTAACATTCTCGAGAGTCTAAAGATGTGCTTGATATAGGATATTAATGCTAACTAATTGTGTGAGATCAGGGGAGAGAACCAAAAAATGTTCTAGTCCTCATTAATTGAAGTGTACATTGCTGGAATACAAATGCATTGTGAGTTAAATAGTCTAAAGAAGGTAAACTGAAATTGCTGGGAAGAAATCAGTTCCACTGGCAAGATGGGGGGGGGTCTTGAAGATTATTTCCCCCTTATTTCTTTGTTTTCCCTTATTTTTATTTATTTATCTATTTATTTAAATTCTGAAGATCTGTTTAAGGAATAGCATTACTTGATTGGTTCTTCATCCTAATTAATAATTTTAACTTCAATAAATTCTGATTTCAGAGTTATGACTAGTCACATCTTAGCTTTTCCCCTTTCTGGTTAATTGGGGTGCTGAGGTTAATCTAAATTAAAACTTAAACTAATAGAGGTCAGTAAGGCAGCTGAAACACCTGAGTGAAACAAATGGGGCTGCCAGGCACAACTTTATCTTGGCTGTTTCCCAAGAGAGAAGTGGCAGCAAATTGGAGTTGTTTCAGCCTTCTGTAAAGGTGAATGATGGGTGACACTTGTTAATGTACAGCGTCTCCGGAAGCATTCCAGATTGCTTTGCTTCTGTACCAACTGCTGCCATCCTTGCACACTCGGTAGGAACTGGACCAGTTGCCAACATCTGGCGGCGCAGCGAAGCATGGGTGCAAGTCTTGAAACCCCACAGATTCTAAATATGGTGCTTAGAACTGTGCAAGCTTTAATCACTTACCACTCTTTGGCAGCAGGCTACGACAGCTTATCCTAGCCTCGTACATCACATCCTGACATCTGCTGAGCTGCAAGGCAGCTGCACATTCATTTTCTTTTCTGGCTTTTTCTCATTTCTTCTTATTCCTCTCCTACTCACTGCCCCTTTACTCCCCCAGTCTCCTCCCTTCAGTNCCCGTATGTTGCGTGGAAGAGATGATCTGTAAAGATTACTGCTTCATTGTGTGCAAGTAATTGTGGTGATGCCAGGCCCTTGACAGACACAGCGTAGCACCTGTTCTGCTGACCTGGTTAATTTCTTCTGTTGAGTGGGATTTGCCAGAGATTGGAACTGAAGCCAATTCAATGATAAGGCTAAAGAAAATGGCTGTATGTTTTCTGTCACCTCCCAATTAAATTGGCTTCATAAAGTGTTTTCCTTATTTGTCAGGGTAGTGAGCCTGAGCTAAGTGTCACATTCAGAAGGGGTACAATGTTTTACAATAGGCCTGTGAGTTTCTTTCTTTTCTTTTTTTCTCTTTTGTCTTTTTAAAATATGGTCATGTGGTTGAGGTAGATGGTGAATATAATACATTTCTCACACATACCCCTTTTTAACATACTTGAGGTGAAGCTCTTTGGGACCATGTTTTGTAAGAAAGAGATTACAGTCACATTGAATTTTAATGTTCCATTGTAAGGTTTTAAAGGCTTACTTGGTTAATTCAGGTATTATGAAGCTGTGTGAATACCCTAACTACTGAGAATGATGTCTAGAGTCAGCCCCCCCCACCTGCTCACACATCCACTTTCATTTCCACTCTTTGTTTCTTAATGGCTCTTGATCTTTAAAGGCATGCCTACTTTATTTAATAATAATGGTACAGGTATAAACATGCACACATACATACTTATACATTCATGCATATTTAAACATAAAAAATGGAGGCTCTCAGTGGCATTATAAATTTTTTATTTCTTTCTTTCTGTCTGTCTGACTGAGGCAGGGTCTCTTGAGCTCACTATGTAGACTAAGCTGGTCTGGAACTCACAGAGATCCTTTTTCCTCAGCCTCCTGAGTTCTAGGATTGAAGGCAAGTGTCACCATGCCAACTTAATTTTATTTATTTTCCTTTTTAAAATTATTTTTTTAATTGTTATATTTCTGTTAATTATTTTTCTGTATTGCCATGACAGAACACTCTGGCTGAAAGCAGCTTATGGAAGAAAGTGTTTATTTGGGTTTCTGGTTCCTTTATGTAAGGAAGTCCTGTCAGCAGGCAGGCAGGTGGAGCATGGAGCTAAGAGCTCTCACGTCCTTAATATCAAGCATGGAGCAGAGCAAACTGTAAACACAGCAAGGCTGTATACTTTCAAAGACCTACTGTAGTGATGTACTTCCTCTAACAATATGACACCTCCTAAACCTCACCAAATCAAGTGCTTAAATGTCCAAGCCTATGGGGAAACCACTGCAATACTAATTTATTGTGTGTGTGTGTGCTTGTGCACTACAGCACGTATGTGGACAACTTGCAGGAGTCATTTCTCTCCACCTTGTGCATCTTAGGGATAGAACTCAGGTAGTCACATTTGACAAATGTCCTTACCTAACACTGAGCCATTTCACTGACTCGAATTTTCTACTTTTGAGACAGCCTCACTGTGTCTGGACAGCCTGCAACTCTCAGTCCTCCTGCCTCAGCCTCACCAGTGGTTTACAATTTTATTGCAATTGCTTATTTATTTTGTGTCTGGATGTGGGTATTATGCTAATATATGCATGGTCCATTAGTGGAGGCCAGAGGACAACTCACCCGAGTCAGATCTTTCCTCCCGCCCTATGGATCCCAGGGATCAAATTCAGATCATTAAACTTGGCTTGGTGGCACACACCTTTGCTTCCTAAGCCATCTTGCTGGCCTAATCATACCATTTGAAAGATTTTTTTATTATATTTATTCATTTATCTAATTGTATGTGTGAGTGAGTGTGCACACACATAGATGGTTGAGTACAGCTTTGCACGTGTGAGCTCAGATTGTTGGACTTGGTAGCAAGCACTTTCACCACTCAGCCATCTTGCCAGCTCCTGGTCTTAGAAGTTTTAGAGCTGAAAGACTTAGAAGAAGAGTTTTAAAACTTAAGTAACCTCAAAAACCAAAAACAAAAACAAAAAACCCACAGCAAATGGCAATATTAGCCTCAATCTCCAGGCTGCCTAGACAAATTCTTTAGATGTACTTTTATTTCTTAAATATTTCATTCTTGAGCCATAAAAATTACAGCTTTATGGTTTTCAGTTTGTAAATAAATACATTTTGTTTTTTTAGGCCTAGAAGAAATATTATGTTGTTAGAAAGTAATATTTTTTCTTTAGAAGGCAAATGATTTATTGAACTGTTATTTAACAATTCTAATGAAAAAATTAATTTTATAGTTTTGATACTGGTTTGTGTGGAAGCTGGATGCTGAAGGCGTGATGTAGCTGACGTGAAGGCTTTATGAAAGGCTGAGTCCCTTCTGCAGGAAAGCAGTGCATATTTCCTTTGGAATGGAACTGGTTTGCATTTGGTCTGTCTCTTGTCAGAGCTCATCCTTAAAGACAGCTTCACAAAACATGTGAATATGAAAGATGGTCATTCAGAAATGTTTTCAGTACCTCTTTTTCATTTTCATGATTCTGTCTGCTACTTTATGACTTTTTTTTTAATGTGCTACCTACATCACCACCACTTAAGGTTTTTCTTTTGTTTGCTTTTTTAAATCCTGGCTAGTTTTTTCTTGGTGAACCTGAATTCTTTTGGGGGAGAGATTTTTGTTTCTTTCTTTCTTTGTTTTTGTTTTTCGAGACAGGGTTTCTTTGTAGCTTTGGAGCCTGTCCTGGAACTAACTCTTGTAGACCAGTCTGGCTGCGAACTCACAGAGATCCACCTGGCCATGCCTCTCGAATACTGTGATTAAAGGTGTGTGCCACCACTGCCTAGCTATTCTGGGTAAGCCTTAATTCTAAATGATTTGGGCACAAGTATTCTCTGAGCACTGTTTATGTCCCAGCCTCCTGGTGTAGATGTGTGGTTGACAGACATCTTTATTTGATCCTTGTAAGATTTGGTGTTGTAATGTGATTTCCCTTAGTAATAGCTATATAAAGTGACTGGACTTTTTATATCCTAGACCTCAGACTAGTTTCTTGTCACCTCGTGAGTTATTTTGTTCAGAAAACCCTAATTGAACTTAGATGTTGCCAGATCAATATCCAGATTCTTAAGGGTTCATTAGGATTTTGTGTGTTGCTTCCAGCTAGTTTTAGTTTTGATCTGGTTTGTCTTGTTAATTTGAATCTTGCCAGGAATTTCTAGAGAAAGGCATAACAGGCTTTGCTTTTTTGGTGATCATTTTGGTGGGTTAGATTTTTCCTTTTATTTACCATTAGGACATGTCTAGAAAATGACCTTGCTACATGCTAGACCTCTGTATCCAAGATATTTGATAATTCCATAAGCAAGTAATTACTGATTTGATGAACTATTAAAAGTTGATCGGGTTGAGAAGTAGAGAAGTGATAGGTTGTCTGACAAGATGTTTTTTCTTTAATTAACTTCGTGAGTGATTAATATGGACAGTTGCTGTGGTTGCTTTAATTGTATGCATTTAAATGGAAATGAAAATAAGTGGCATCTCAGGCCATCGTTGAAGTTAATGGTAGTGCAGTCCTCTTACTGTTGGCATGCAACTTCCCAGTGGCCCAACTAATGGTTATTAACGTGTTAGGAAGTCTGATATGAATCTCTTCTTGTTCTTGCCAATACATTAGTGGAGAATAGATGCCTTTTACAAGAGAAGTCTTTTGTTTTTATTTTTATTTTTAAATGTTTGTATGTGGGATCTGGATAGTGTCTCTTAAAAGGCTAATGAAATTTATTGCACACAGAACATGAAAATAAATCTGAAAATTGACATGGCTGAAGATAAAACAAAGAGCTAACCATTTTGTGTTTGGGGACATAGTAATAATGTTTTTTAAAAACATTAATTAGCAATGTCCAATTAAATTCTAATGATCACAAGATTATTTTATGTCCTGTGTGTAAGAATTTTATTTGCAATACATGATAGCTTGTATACTGTACCTTTAGACACTTAGCATTAATAATGCTATCATCATTATTGTCATTATTGAGAGCCAAGTATGGCATCAGCACCAGCCTTTGGTCACTAGCTTGCATTATCGTGGAGGCTGCTATAGAACAGAAGGACAAAAGGTACTTTTTACTGACTTCAATTTTGTTTTCTTGATTCGGAGTCTCGTGTAGCCCAGGTTGGCCTTGAACACTCAATCCTACTGCCTTTACCTTCTAAGTACAATGATTACAGGCCTGTGGCACCACACCCAGCAAAGCCAAATTTTAAATGCTGGGTCCAGAAGTCTCACCAAACTGCAGCATGAAGGGAAAGTATTATGACTGGATCAGGGCTTCACTACATCACCTTGGAATGCCTGGAATTCTTTATGGAGACCAAGCTGGCCTTGAGCTCACAGAGGTCCTTCTACCTCAGCCTCCCAAGTGCTAGGATTAAAGGAGTACATCACCATACCTAGCACCTTTATTTCTTTTGGTTCTTTGTTTTAAAAATTATTAGATGTATGACTTACATACCACTGCTTCTTTCATTAATGGCAAAACTATAGAACAAAGTTTAAGCAATAAAATTTATTGGACTAGGCAGGAAAGGAGGATTAACTTCAAACTGTTGAAGAAACTTTCTTAAATATAAATGGTACTATGAAAGTTTATTAGGCAAATGTGTGGCCAGAACTGCTTGGTTTATAGTTATAAGGTCAATATATACTGGCTGCATATAAATTAAATATAGGATCCTAGCAGTATTTTTGTAGGTGCAGGTGAAGAATTTAGTACTTCTCAAGAAATAAGAAATTACCTCCTCACTTAGATAGGCTTATTGACTTGGTACTAAGTTCTGTTTAATGTATTCTTCCTTCAAAGTAACTTAAAGGGAGAATGCTCTAACAAAGAAGAGGGTAAGTTAACAATATCTTCCAAAATGTGTGTGCATTGTAGATCTAAATTTGAACATAATTAGCCCCAAGGAGTGACTGGGGAGATCAGTCCTCACATAAAATCAGAACATTAAAATGCAAGTGTTCTTAATTCCAGCTTGATTTTTCAAGACAGGGTTTCTCTGTTGCTTTAGAGCCTGTCCTGGAACTCATTCTGTAGACCAGGCTGGCCTCAAACTCACAGAGATCCACCTGCCTCTGCCTCCTGCGTGCTGGGATTAAAGGCATGCAGCACAACCACTCGGCCCAGCTTGGTTTTCTTTGTGGTGCATTATGCTGCCTTTTGATTGGACAAATTTGAAAATCTACTTGAGAACACTGTGATGGTTCACATGTATCATTTTAATGCAGCTATGGCCATTCTATTAACATTTATTGTGCCAGATGATGGATTTATAGAGGCTAATCTGCTGAAATTCCCTCCCAAGGATTTTCTAACAAGAGGGAGGTTCTCTCTAATTTTGTGTAGTTGTGTAGCTCCTCTTTCAAAATATGACTTGAGCTAGGTGAGGTGGTGCATACATTTAATCCCAACACATGATATTAGAAGCAGGTTACTCTCTAGTAGTTAGAGGGCAGCCTGGGAAACAGGAAGACCCTGTCTCAAAAAAAAATTTTTTTTACCTGAATACCAGGTATGCCTTTAATCTCACTATTCAGGAGGTAGAGTCAGGCAGATTTATGAGC
This sequence comes from Bramus lutescens, assembly GCA_001685075.1. Classification (NCBI taxonomy): domain Eukaryota; kingdom Metazoa; phylum Chordata; class Mammalia; order Rodentia; family Cricetidae; genus Bramus; species Bramus lutescens. The sequence goes on along the minus strand of LOEQ01000441.1, from coordinate 596,015 downwards.
TTAAGACCAGTCTGGTCTACATAGCAAACTTTCAAGCTAGTCAGGGCTAAATAGCAAGCCTCTGTATTTAATTAATAATTAATAATTCTTTATTTTCAAGAATGCAATCATTGTTAGAAACCAGATTTTAAGAGGAATCTTCAGGTTGTTGATGATGTTGTCTACCTTTTGGCTGTTTGGAATTTTCTGTAATAAAAAAAAGGAGAAGAAAACCCTATACGTTGTGGATAGTGGCACGTGCTTGTAATTTTAGCACTCTAAAGCCTACAGTGGGAAGATTGTGAGTTTGAGGCTAGTTTGAGCTGCATATCAATCCCATCTTTAAAAATAAAAAAGAATGCCTTCAAATTTCTTTTTCCCATTCATTCATTGAGTCAGTAAGAAAGCAAATACTTGAATATTTACTGTGTGTTTATTAAGAAATTCCTGTTTTAGCTCTTCTAGGCTCTTCAATGTAGTAGCCATATCTAATGAAACTTAAGGATTTTGTTGTTACTGTGCAGTCTCTGCTATGTTACCTAGGTTTCCCTAGAATTTACTGTAGGTGGAGTTTTCCTGTTCCACAGCCAATCTCAAATAATCACTCAGAGGCTTAATATTAATTGCAGGTGCTTGGCCTGTAGCTCAGATTTATTACTAACTAGCTCTTACCTGTTAAATTAATCCATATTCCTTATTTACACTCTGCCATGTTGAGGTACCTTTATTAGCATTGCACATTCATCTCCTGCATCCTCTGTGTCTTGCTGGTGACGCCAGAGTCCACCCTTCTTCTTCCTAGCATTCTTCTAGTCTGGCTCTCCTGCCTAACTATCCTGTTCAGCTATTGGTCAGTCAGCTTCTTTATTAAACCAGTGATTTATAGTGTACCAAAAGATTGTTTGACAGCAATTTGCTGTGTAACCCTGACTGTTTTTGAACTCATGATCTTGCCTGAACCTTCTCAGTGCTGGGATTTCAGATATATGCCACCTGATGCTAAGTAAGTTTGTTTTGATTATTAAAATATAACAATAAAAAATCCAGCTCCTCAGTCACAGCAGCCACATTTCAAGGGTTGATTAGTGGCCTGTGCTAGAGTCTACTATGTTGGGTTCTGCAAATATGGAAAATTTTTTTCCTCTGAACTTTCAGGGCTCTATTGGAGGCTGGAAGAGAACAAAGCTCCTGTTCTTTTGATAGGATGAAGCAGGGAAACACAAGTGCAGCAAGGCAGAAAGTGATGGTTGCTGGTTTTCTTGTGCATTCCAGGGGATAAGGTGGTGTCCGAGTAGAGCCTTAGAAAAGTCACCAACAACCATGCAAATGTCTGAATGGAACGTGTTGCAGGGAAAGAGTGACAAGTGCAAAAGGCTCTTAGGCGAAGGCCACCACAACCTAGGAACATCAAGGGTACAGTAGACAGGAAAAAATGGAGCTAGGTCCTGCAGGCTCTTCTAGGTCACTTGTAGACTTCAGATGAGAGTGAGCAAGAATCCATGAGAGGAGCCTGAGATGGGTAGCATGAAAGATTGATATTTTATAGGGTTACTCTGGTGGTCATGCTGAAAATACGTACAAAAATATAAGGGACAAGGAAGCAAATAGAGAATATGTAGGAAGCTTGTGTTAGTACATGCAAGAGATAGTTTCTTAAGACTAGGATGACTTTGGAGGGAAAGAGTTTGGATTGTGGAGATAAGTTGAAGACTGAGCTGAGGATTTGCCGATGGATTAATTTTATGTGGAATATGAAAATATTAATCAAAAGTGACTAAGATTTCTGGACTTTGCAATTACAAGGATGAAGTGCTATTTGTTGAGATGGAAAAAAATAGTGGTGAGTTTGGAGAAGCAATCAGAGCTTAGTTTTGGTTATAAGAAGTCCATTCTTCCATACTGTCTCCTCTTCCTGTAGGCCTTTCTTCACATTTATTGTGTTGTGTGTGCGTGTTCAAAGACTTGGTATTTATTTATTTATTGGCTTTTCAATGGATAGGGTTTCACTGTGTAACAGTCCTAGCTGTCCTGGAACTTGCTTTGTAAACCAGGCTAACCTTGAATTCACAGAGCTTCTCCTGCTCCTGCTTCCTGAGTGCTGACATTAAAGGCATGCACCATCACCACCCAGCTAGATTTTATTATTTTTATTCTTGTGTGTGTATTTGTGTGTGTGCAGGGGCTCTATCTATATACATGAGTGTCATTGCCCACAGAAGCCATAAGAGGACATTAGATCCCTGGAGCTGGAATTACAGGCAGTTGTGAGCCATATGACTTGGAAACTTCACTCCTCTGTAAGAATAGTAGGTACTTCTGACCACTAAGCAGTCTCTTTATGCCTTTGTTTTGATTTTTGAAACAAGTTCTTGCTATGTAGCTCTGGCTAACCTTGAATAGCTCCAGCTTGTCTTGATCACTAATTGATACAGTAAGGCTCAGCCCAGTTTAGGTTATACTATCCCTAGGCAGGTGGTCCTAAACTGTATTAAAAGAGAGATAAGCATGAGCTAGACATTGAGCCAGCAAGCAGTGTTCCCCTATGGTTACTGCATCTAGTTCTTCTCCTGACTTCCTCAGTGATGAAGTGCTTCTTAACTGGAAGTACATTCCTCACAAACCTTTTTTTCTGACTTGATTTTGATCAATGTTAATCACAGCAGCGGAACAAAATGTGAGAATACCATATGAAGGTGGAAGGAGAGAACTGACTTCATATTGTCCTCTGACCTAACATGTTATGGTATGTGTGTGTGAGTGCACATGGGCACAAATTTAGAGCCAGTAAGATGTCTCCACAAGTAAAGGTGTTTGTTGCCAAGTCTTAAAACCTGGAATCAGTTCCTGGCACCCACATGGTAGAAGAAGAGAACCAGTTCCTGCATGTTTTCCTCTGTCCTGCACAAGTGTATTGTGGCATACATGTTATCTTCCCCCCCCCACCCCACATATATGTGCATACCTACACAAAATAGATAAAATAGCCAACATTGATGCAAGTGACATTAAAGAGTCATTAGAAGTCCAATGTCATTTTAATAAAGTCAGCAAGCTTAGGGATGAGTGTGTGGTTCAGTGATAGAGCTTGCCTACCATGTGCAAGACCCTGGAATTGATCCTTTGTTCTGTAAAACCAAAAGTCCAAAAATTCAATCCGTCAGTATATTAGAAAGATTATATACAATGACCAAGTGGTATTTATCCAAGGCCAATTTAATACAAAATATTAAACAAAGTAATATAATACATTCTGTTAATAACATAAGTTAACAAAACAGTTATTTTGATAGTTGCATAAATAGTATTTAACATCTTTTCATGAGAAAACAATCAGCATACATTTAAGTTCTCATCTGAGTGTTCTGTCTTATCTCCAAGGTTGGGAGGTACTAGGAAAACGGTCTCAGAAGACCCTAGAGTTAGGCGTCAACAAGTTGGTAAATGAGCACAGGCACAAAGGCTTGTTTCTCCAGTAGCCATGTGGCACTGGTTGAGTTCAGACACTGGGATTTAATGTAGTTGATGTTTTGCCAAGGAAATACAGACACAGGATCCCTTCTCTGAAATTCTGGGATGAAAAAGTTCCCAATGGTAACTGTGTTTATGTGGTAAGCTAGCTATGGTGCAGCACCTTGTCGAAATGGTTCTGAATCCATAATCTTACTTATCCCCACTCTTTCATTACTGTTGGTGATTGCAAATTGGTACAGTCACTCTAGAAATCAGTGTGGATAACCTTCAAAAATTTAAATCTACTTTACTGGATGGTGGTGGTGCACTCAGGAGGCAGAAGCAGGCAGGTTTCTGAGTTTGAGACCAGCCTGATCTACAAAATGAATTCCAGGATAGTCAGGACTGTTACACAGAGGAACCCTATGTATGATTGTGGTGTGTGGGGAGGCTAGGGGTAGGGGAATCTACCATATGACCCTGCTATATCACACTCTGTGGCATCCTATCCATGTTCATTGCCGCTCTCTTCACAATAGCCTAGGAAACAGAAACAACTTAAATGCTCTTCAACTAATGAATGGATAATGAAAATGTGGTACACGTACACTGTGGAATACTATTAGGCTGTAAAGAAAGTGAAATCATGAAAATTTCAAGTAAGTGGAATTAAGAATTAGATTGAGTGAGGTAACTCAGACCCAGAAACACACATGTACTTGACTTTGGGGTGCTGCCCAGCTTGTTGAGGCATTTATGCTATATGCACTTTGTTTTGTTTCCTTCCTAAAATTCTAAAACTTTTGAACTCCAAAATTCTATCCCTAGTAAGGGGTTGTGGATCTGTATAACAAAGGCACAGCCTATAGGGAGGAGAATAGAGGATGTATGTATACCAGGAGAAGTTGTCTTGAGGAACCATGGGATCATTATTTACCTGATAAGGAAGGTTGAGCACTGGAGAAGAGGATGAAGAATACTGAAAAGATGGCAGAGTCAATAGAGTATTGATTCTAGTGGAACTGAAGAATTATTGGCATCTGAAAGCTAAGCTGTGAAAAGAGTTTGTTTCTGCTAGGCTTTTAGTCCTTAACGAAACGTAATTACAGAACACAAATTAGTTCTCCATCTAGTTTCTTATCTGTGAATCCTCCAGCTTGGTGTGACTGCTCTATTCTTTCAACACAAATGATAGATTATATGATACTATTAAAAGAAATATTTCTAAAGTGTCCAGAAATTGAGTTATAGCTCAAAGGACACCCCTCACCTTTATAACAGATTAAAAAAATACTTAACAAAATATATATCTGAATGTTTGCAATGGGGACTGTTGTAAAACTTAACCAACAGCACCTTCATTCTTTGTTACATTTTTTTTTTTTTGGAAAATTTCCACCTCCTCCCCTACTCCCATTCCCCCCCCACTCCCCTGCCCCTCCCTCTCCAGTCCAAAGAGCAGTCAGGGTTCCCTGCCCTGT
>LOEQ01000441.1:571139-583722 GCA_001685075.1 Bramus lutescens | reverse complement strand
AGAAGCTTTTCAGTTTCAGGAGGTCCCATATATTAATTGTTTCTCTCAGTGTCTATGCTGCTGGGGTTATATTTAGGAAGTGGTCCCCTATGCCAATGCGTTCAAGTGTACTACTTCCCACTTTCTCTTCTAAAAGGTTCAGTGTCAAACTCTCACTGTTTGTGATGATCTGATAGTTTACATAAGCGATCCCAAAAATTCTACCAAGTCTGCCTGTCTTAAAAAATAAAAATAAGAGAGATTATATTGAGGGAGGGGAGAAAAAGTCTTTACCTTTTATTAGCACATACTTAAATATTATAGATAGAATATAAATATTATTATACATAGAAAATACAAACAAGTATAAGATTAGTGAATAATTAAGAGCAGATGACCCAGGTTTGGTTCCCAAAATTCACAAAGTGGAAGGAGACTCCCATGAGTTGTCTCTGACCTCTGTACATGTGCCATAGGTTGTGTGGGCATGAACAAGTGAGTGCACACACATCTAGATAAATACATAAGTAAAATTTAAATTAGAAAGGAAAATAAAAAATTACTGAGTATTAGAAAGGGAAGATAAAAGTTAGATAATTGAACTAACATGGTGGTGTGTGTCTTTAACCTCAGTTACTAAAAAGTAAAGCCTACAGTTTACTGAATATTCTATTGTTGTCAATGGATGTATACTTGGGAGACAGGCAGATTCGAGGAGAGCCAGGGCCACATAGAGAGACTTTGTCTCAGGAAACCAAAAGAGAGAGGAGGGTGATGAGAATGTAAATGAAAATGAATTGATGCTTTCAGACAAACCAGCACTTGCAGCATCTAGAGACTGTGTACAAGCCAAAACATTAGAGAAAACTCAAGTGGCTTATACTCTATGGACTTTTCTGCAGACTGACAGATTGAGTGCTTGTCACAGCAACTCCAAATACTGAGGAGCATTGTTAACCAGATTTGCTGTAGAATTTCCCACCTGCCATTTGTTTTTTTTTTTACCATTGCACAAATCCTCCCCAAGTCACTTTGGCCCAAGACTATCTTGAGGAATTTGATGTAGGTTGGTGGTTTTTTTGGTTTTTTGGTTTTTTTTTTTTTTGGTCTGCAGGGTTGTTAGTGAGAAAAATTACAATTTTTCAATATTCATGGTTGTTTCTTTGGGTGATGTTGCATAACATGGCTTGTGAATTTCCCAGGCAGTGGCTTGCAATCCAGAAACTGCGAAGCAAGATCCGAAAGAAAGTAGATAGAAAAGCCAGCAAAGGAAGGAAACTTCGGTAAGTTTGTGGGAAGCCAATGTTCTTTGTTGCTTCTCTTTCATTTTGATTGTCCTGTCTTTCTTTCCCTTGACCATTTTAGCCTTGATTTTGTTTTTTGAGGCAGGTTGACCTTGAACTAAAAGTTTCCTGCCTGAGCCTCTTGAGTGTTAATATTCTGGCATATTCTTCCACACACCCACTGCTCACAATTCTCTTTTTATGGATGATAAAAATAACAAATTGATGTGTAACTTTTTATGACCATTTTTTTACTCTAAAAGGGAAATACAGTTTACTGAATGTTCTATTGTTGTCAATGGATGTATAAAATACAGTTAGTGTTTCCCTGAAAGAAATAATTAGAAAACAAAGGAAAGATGATTATTTTAGCTTTAAAAAGACAAAGTGAAAGACTTCAAAAATGTTTTTTTTTATGATTTATTTATCTTTATTTTATGTGCATTGGTGTGAAGGTGTNCAGATCCCCTGGAACTGGATTTTCAGACAGTTGTGATCTGCCATGTGGGTGCTGAGAATTGAACCCGTGTCCTTTGGAAGAGCAGTCAGTGCCCTTAACTGCTGAGCCATTTCTCCAGCCCCTATGACTTTGAAAATGTTAACAGTATACTTACATGAGATGAGGAATATAATTTTTTGGGGAAAATAGAAGTATTTTTCATGTATGAATATACTCCACTCTGCACTAATAATGAGTCTAAGGAAGGTACAGACAGGGCTGGAGAGATGGTTCAGTGGTTAAGAGCACACACTGTTCTTACACAAGATAAGTTTGATTCCCAGCAGCCTTATCAGGCAGCTCCAGGGGATCTGATGCTCTTCTGACCTCATGGATGTACACATGTATACATAAACAGATAATAGTAGAAAATACATTTTTTAGAAAGAAAGATACAGACAAAAGACAGAGCAAGAGAGTAGGAACTGACATTTCTATATTTTTAGATTTATGTCCTGAGGCTAGAATGGGGTAATATCATCTGACAAAACCTCAGTGTCAAAAAATCTGCTGATAGTTCAGGTGCATGCCAAAAACCATCTTTATATGTATGCTTTTAGATAGATAGCTAATCTTACATCACTAGAGAGCCTTTCTTTTATTAGATTTCCTTTAGACAGATATGGATCTGTCTTACTTTTGAATGTCTTCAGACGGTGCATGCCTGTAACCTCAGCACTCAGGAGGTGCAGTCAGGAGTATTTTAAGTTGGAAGCCAGCCTGAACTGCTAGAGGGAGAAAACAAACTTCACAAAAACAGGTTTCATAACCACTTTACCTTGTTCAGGATTTAACAAGACTCACCAGGAAATGCTGATTCAGCTTTGCAGAAGTGCACAGGAGTTACCACTTTTCTTACATTTCAGCTGAAACTGTTAGAATTTTTCCAGTTTCCTCCTGTGTTGAAATGTGCAGCTCTTGTGCTTCTCTGGGCATTTTTACTGTGTGATAAGAGGGTGACTCAAGCCACACTGCCTGAGTTTGGGTTCCAGTTCAGACAGTGACTAGTGCATACTTTGGGAGACCGTAAACTCTTTATGCTGGTTTCTTCATTTGTAAAATGGGCATGATAACCACTCAGAACCAGTTTGTGGTGGTAAGATTAACTGAAGCTCTCAGAATAGCGCTAGGTTCCTGGTAAGCATTGTAGGGTAGCAGTATTAACTGCCATTGTAGCTGTTACTGTTGCTGTCATTCTTCTAAGACTGTTGGGTCAGTCGGCCACCCTGGTGCTTGTTTCCTTCCTCAGCTCCATTCCTTTTTCTGTATCGGTCTGTCTCTTTTTCCCCACGGGGATTTAAAGAACGTTACTAACAGTATGTTATAAATGGCAACTATAGTCTTTACTGTAGTTCAGGTTACACTCTAGGACTGTGTTATAAGACTAGCTTACTGGGGTCCCTCCAGAAGGAGCAGTTGGAAGACGTGGGTTCAAGTCTTGACTCTGTCTGGTCATACTATTTTGGATCTTCTCTATTCCTCACTGTTTTCATTTATTAATTAAAGGAGATAATCCCTTCTTGATAGATTTGTTATGGGTATTAAGTGAACTAATGTGTAGATATCTAGTACACAGTAAACATTCCCTTATGTTATATAATGGTGTTTCTCTTGGGAATAAATTATGTCTTCCAAAGATTTGAGAGAGGCCAGCTGTGATAGTACAATCTGTAATTTTAGCCCTGAGGAGGCTAACGCAGGAGGATCAAAAGCTTGAGGCCTATTTTGGCTACACAGAGACCTGGCTTCCTAAAAAGTAAAAAAGGAGAAGGAGGAAACAAGAAAATATTCTACATTTTTGTTACTGTGAATTTTTAAGTTGTTAGAACCAAGAGCTGTGTGTACCCTTTGTGCTCAAGAATAGTGTTACTTTATCCTTTCAGATAGCTCATCCTAACTACCAACTGCAGTGCCTTGTAGATAGTAGTCAGTCAGGAAATGCCTTGGATAAAAATGATGATAATACTGCAATGATTGGCTGTGACTGTAAGCAAAGCATAGATTTAAAAACCTGGATCTGGAAGTGATGCTCACCAGCAGTGTGCCTGCTGAGAATGCATGAGGCTCTGCTTTCAATCCTTAGAGGAAAAAAAAAAGTCAAGGTTGGTATTGGAAAGCAAGTACTCTTCTGTTATGGTAACTGATTGAGAGCATTGGACTACTGCTCAGATCGAAAGACGTTGGTCAGGATTTTTATTTATCAGGTTGAAAGAAAACAGTATTGTGTGTGAGGATGTATGCGTACATGCACATGTGTATGGGAGGCCTGAGGTTGACGCTGGGTGTCTTCCTCAGCTGCTCTCTATCATTTATATTGACCTAAGCTTTCTCACTTGAACCCAAAGCTAGTCTAGGCAGTTTTCTAGGGTCAGGGGTGGGGTTGCTTCCTTTTTAACATAGAATTATAGGCAGTAATCAGCTATACCCGCTCAGCGTTTGCATGGGTGGTGAGTAGCCAAACTCTGGTGGTTATGCTTCTTTGGCAAGCCATTTCCACTGATCAGGATTTTATTTTAATGAAACTTGCTTTTATTATCTTAATTTATGAAGTTAATTTCATTAAACTGTTAATTAGACGTATGTGTCACTGCAATTATGTAACTTGGTAGTGGTTGAAATCCCTACCTGCCCAAATATTCAGAGACATTAAAATCTTATTCTGGCAACATCCATTCAAGAGACATGCTTAAGCAAAACAAGACCAAAGGTTAAAAATAAGAGGGACTGCAGTCGGTAGATCAGGTCTGGAAAAGCAGGCAGACCTTGCAGAGGGTGATTCCTTGCTGTTGGAGGGTGCTGTAGTATTTACTCGTGGCCCAGCATTAAGGTGTACATCCTGCACAGGAAGACTGCAAGGTGCCGCGTCCACACTGAACCATGAGAGACTGATTAGACCAGGTGAAAGCAAAAAGAGTATTATTTGTATAAACATTTGCCTCTTTGAGACAGTGGGGCCATCTTGGGAATTTCAGGCTTAAAGTGAAGGTGGAGGAATGGCAGGCAGTGAGGCTTGGTGTTTAGTTGAGTGCTAGATCACAGCCACTCTCGTAGTTTGGGCTTTGTTCTGTTGACCACCATGAAGCATTTAGAGATTCCATGCAGAGGAGTATTGTCATCACTCTAGTGTTTTCGAAAGACAATTCTAGGGTTTTGTGAACTAGGACTAGAAATTTTTGAGAGCAAGGGCTTGATTAAAGAGCTGATATGCTGAACCATGAATTCAGGTGAAGACTTAGTATTTCAGAGTGACTTCATGTGAAGATTGTGAGTAGGCTAGAATGGTCACCAGCATATGCTACAAGGAGAAAATCTGATTTGTTTTTGTTGTTGTTGAGAGAAAGAGTGGATTCTGTTTAGAATATGTTGAATTTCATACAACCTTGAAAGGTCTTTTTTTTTTTAAATCAAGACAGGATTTCTTCTCCATGTATCCCTGGCTGTCCTAGAACTCACTCTGTATGCCTGGCTGGTCTTGAACTCAGAGATTCTCCTGCCTCTTCCTCCTGAAGATGGTTCTAATCTTTTTAGAGACATTTTTAATTGAGAAGGGTGTATGTATTTATTACTTGGTAGTTTAGAAGCAATTTAATTGCATTTCCTCAAACAAGTCTATAATGAGAAAAACAGAACCCCAAGAAATATCACATATATGAGATTGATAGAGGAAGAGGAGTTCATAAAGAATGCTGAGGCGGCCAGACAAAGGCAGCCTATTGATCATGGGAGTGTTTACCATGACCAGAGTGCCTGGAATGTCAGAGTCACCAAGATCTTTTCCCTTCTCATCACTTTGTCAACACAAATATCCAGATATCTCTCTCTCACTCTCTCTTTCTCTGGTTTGTTTCAAGACAGGGTTTCTCTGTATAGCCCTGGCTGCCCTGGAACTCACTATGTGGAGGTCCGACCGGAGCTTGAGTGTCTCTAGGTGGACGGAGACGGAGGACAGTGTTGTGGTTAAAGGTGTGTGCTACCACTACCTGGGTACTCAAGAATCTTTTGGCTTCTGAGTAAGACGAGAAGCAACAGCCAAAGGGCTTTCCATACTAGAAATGTTGTTTCCCTCTTTGTCCCTCTCCCTCTTTTCCTTTCTCTCTCTAGACGGGGTCTCACTATGTAGCCTTGGCTGACCTGGACCTCTCAGTGGGCCAGGCCGGCCTCAGACAGAGATCTACTTGCCTCTACTTCTTGAGTACAGCTCTTATTGTATGGTTTGTTTCATAAAATCCTTTAGTATACCAGTTAATATGTTGTCCAAAGTCATGCATAATTCTAGTTACTAGCTAAATCTAGAGGGAGCCAGAGAAGTAGAAAATCATTGGTGGAACAAACACCACAGCAGATATTTTATTTCAAGTTTTTTAAAAAATTGTGTGTGTGTATTCATGTGTGGAGGTAGCAGTTGACATCAGCTGTTTTTGCTATTGTTCTGCACAAACTTGAGTTTGCCATTTTGGCTGGCTATCTGGTCATCAAGCTTCCAGGAACCTCTTGTTACATCACTGCTCCAGCACAGTGGATACAGATACATCACTGTGCCTGGCATTTCAGTAGATTCTGCGGATCCTAACTCAGATCCTCTGTTTTGCACATCAAACACTTTACTCCTTGAGCCACTACTCCAGCTCCATATAGCAATACATTTTGTAGATAAGGCCCACATGTAGATACTAAACCAATGGGCAAAAAACATCTGAAGAGAGCCAGGGTAGTCTCAGTGAGTATGAGACCTACTGGTCTGCATAAGTGAGTTCCAGGCCAGTTAGAACTACATAATGAGACCTTGTCCAAAAAGAAAAGAAAAGGTTTGAGGGGAAACAAATATCCTCATGGTCTCAAATTATTGTTAGTATACACAAGGCCCTGTACTCAGTCCCAGTATCACCGAAAACACAAGGAAAAAAAAATCCTTTTTGAGTCAGCTGTGGTGATTCACACTTAGAATCTCAGCACCTTGGAAACCAGGACAAGAGGATTATTTCAGTTTTATGACCAGCCTGAATTGCAATGTGAGCTCTGTCACAAACAAAAACTTTTAATTTTTACATTGTGGAAAATGTTTGTAAAGAAAAGAAACTATATAGATGTCTTTTGGTATAACAACATTAAATAAATTCTATAGACACAAGAGCACTCTAAAGGTATGAAGACAATGCAGACTATCAAGTGCAGTCATTTGTTGCTTACCAAGAGGGGGACCTGTTAGGTGACCTACTTACACATTTACAGAAAGCTAGTTATTGTAGCCTATGACACAAAGACTGTGTAGCCATCACTAACCAAAATATTATATGTGGAGGATAACTGCATTACAGTTTCATTTTTAAACTGTGTTTGTGTATGTGGGTGTATATTTTTTCTGTTACTCTTGAGTTGAAAAAAATTTCATGCTGTTATTTTGTAAAATTCATTTGTTGAAAAAAGAATGAAGTTTGGGAGGTTTAGATATGTGTGATTGAATAGGGACTTATTTGATATCTGTACAGTGTTTCTAAAACTGAAATAATTATGCATGAGGATATTTATTGGATTTTTGTTTTTAAATGTTTTGCTCAAATAGAAGTTTTATATATTTGTCTACATTTTTGGTTGTGGGGCAGTCATCCAAGCTTTTTCTAATAGGAAGATTAAAAGGGGTACATTGTGGAATTCTCTGGTTTAATCTGAATTGTATTAAGTGGTATATTTAGTTCATTTTACCTGGAAATTTCAAAGGACTGTATACAAAAATACCTTTTATATATTGCCAGGAAGTACAGGTGCAGTAGGTTAAATTTCATGACATCTCAAACTAAAAATTGACCTCAGAGTTTTTCAGAACTTTATTGTGCTCCTTCAGCTAAAGGTGGGATTGTGAAAGAACCAGCACAGTTCCTGTGGAGATGATAGAATTGTAGGAGTCTTTCCTGGCTTGGGGAACCAGTATCAGTGAATGGCAGTGTTGGCACTGCTTGTTCTCTTGCCAGTCCTCTTGCTAGTAGGTGACTTTAATGGCACCGAAAACTAAGATGCACACAGAGGAGGAAACTAATGTAGTTGGGTTCTCATTGATTTTTATCTGGAATAATATTTAAAGATTTAAACATGCTCAAAGATACAAATGTATTGTTTCCCTTCCTATTTAGCTGTGATTTAAATGTGTCTATGTTTAACTGTGATTTTCACTATTCTATTAGCAGACTGTTTCCTGTTGCATTAAGGGGAAAAGAGAATACAGTTGCAAATGCCTGTGACCTCTCCCCTCTCCACTCTGGAAGCCAAGTCCATGGGATCACTCATGGGGTTCAATTGGTAGAATATGTTTTCTTTGCTAAGTTAATGATTGCTGATGTTGCTGTCTGTTTTCTTGCTTTATTTAGGTTTCATGTCCTTAGCAAGCTCCTGAGTTTCATGGCACCTATTGACCACACTTCAATGAATGATGATGCCAGGTGAGCAGTATATACTTTTATATCTCAAGTGGCTTCATGAGAGCCTGGTATTGACCAGTTCTACAGCCTATTCCCCTCCTGTTTCTTATCAGTCATTGGCATTGAAACAGGGTCCTTGTCATGTGTTTACTCCCATGATTACTGTAAAGCCAAATCAAAATTTCCATAAATCTCAACACTGCCACATAGTGGTTTGGTTTTGTCTCAGCATTAGTCCACCGACCTGGGTCATCAGAGCTCCTGTCCATGGCAGAGTGAGGGCTCTGTGTGTGTGCTGTGTGCATATGCTTTTTATGCAGCACTCAGGAGGGGACATGTAGCTTCTGTTGTGTTTGTTAAAGCTGCTGTTGGGGATTACAGACTTTATTTTTTCATAAAAGAAGTATGTGTTCATGAAGCTGAAATGATAGGATATATCCAGGGAAGGTGTTGCTATTCATTATTATTCAGAGATAGCACTTTATTGTTATTTGTTTTAAGGCAGAGTCTCATTACATAACCCAGCCTGGCCCAGAACTCAGAGTTCTGCCTGACTCTGTTTCCCAAGTGCTGGGATTAAAGACATGTGCTATATTGATTTACTTACTTACTTTATTTACTTATTATTTTAGTTGTTAATTTATTTTTATTTCTTAAAATTCTTAGCTCAGGCTAGACTAGAACTCTGTATAGTCGAGACTGGCTTGACATTCATCCTTCTGCCTTATTCTCCCAAGTGAAGGGATTACAGGTGTTTGCCATCTCACACAGCTAATTTTTAAAAATTAATTAATTAAAAGAATAATTTCTTCTGCTAGCATTTGGAAGGATGGAACAAGTGTATTTCTGTGAGTTCAAGGCTAGCCTGGTCTACATAGCAAGTTCTAGACCAGCCAGGGCTGCATAATGAGTTACTGCTGAAGAAGGGGGAGGAAGAGGAGGATGAATTATCTCTTTTCTATTTATTAATTTGCATTCTACTCTAATGAAGAGAATCCTCTTGTATTTATTTACCACTGAGTGATTCATTTATAGCAACATGGGCTCCTGCTTTCCTGTCTTACTCAATGAATTATTTTGATATTAAAATTGTATAGATTGGTGGAAGCCCCTTCAAGCTGTATCCTTTTGGTATGACATCTGACATTCTTTTTTTCCTTGTTGTTTGGCACATGATACTTAAAGTTTATCTGTTTTGTTTGGTGGTTTGTTCTTAGACAGGGTTTCACTACATAGCCCTGGCTGGCCTGGAACTCTCTATAGACCAGGCTGGCCTCCATCATACTGGGTTTTTCAAAGCTATCTAACACCTTTCTTGTGCTTGTTCTGGAATTACTCTTTTTTTGTTTGTTTTTTTGTTTTTGTTGTTTTGTTGCTGTAGTTGTTGTTTTTAAATTCCCAGACAGGATTTCTCTGTGTATCCCTGGCTATCCTGGAACTCCCTGTGTAGAACAGGCTGGCCTCAAACTAACAGAGTTCTACCTGCCTCTGCCTCCCGAGTGCTGGGACTAAAGGCGTGCGCCTGATCTGTGAGCATTTTTATGTCATTAAAATAATTTTTAAGATTCAAATGACTTGGTCTATATAGTGAGTTCCAGGACAGCCAGGCCTTTCACAGAGAAATCCTGTCTCGGAAGACCAAAAAGGAATAATAAACAAACAAACAAATAAATAAGTAAAATTACTATAATATTTTTAAACAATTTATTTATTCTTATTTTATGTGCATTGGTGTTTGCTTGTTTTGTTTTTTTTTTTATGTCTATGTGAGGCTGTCAGATCTTGGGAGTTAAAGACAGTTGTTAGCTGCCATGTAGGTGCTGGGAATTGAACCTGGATTCTCTGGAAGAGCAGTCAGTATTCTTAACCGCTGAGCCATCTCTCTGACCCCCGACTATAATATTTTTATATTGTTTAGCCATTCACTGACTAGTAGACATTATTTTATCACAAATAATGCTGTGGTGATATTTTAGTATAAACATTTGCCAAGTGGTTGTAGGTTGGCATGGTTTTGCCAGGTGTCACGGGTAGCCTTTCAACTTGCTACCAAACCTCATCAGATCTTTGCACCTTGCCTGTGAAAAAAGTAGATCTATGGGCATAGGCAAGCCCAGTTGGCTGTTTTTCATTTGCCTTGTTTGACTACAAGGTAGCTTGTGGATAATCCTCCATACCCTTGTATCTGTTTTGTGACCACATTTTTCTCAAGTGCTTTAGAAGTGGATGCCTAGGTATGGTTGCCTTTTTAGTGGCTTTTGGATCTAATCATTTGAAAGTTCCAAAGTAAAAGCTGAGTGCTGTTATTCACATCTATAATCCCTGCGCTTGAGAGGTGGTGGTGAAAGGATCAAGAGTACAAGGGGTGGGGGATCCAGTGAAGAGATGACTTAGTGGTTAGAAGCATGTACTGCTCTTCCAGAAGACCTGAGTTCATTCAGTTCCTAGCAACCACGTCAGATGGCTAGCAATTGACTACAATTCCTGCTTGAAGGGGATCCAAGTCTTTCAGCCTCTTTAAGCTCCTGCACTCACAAGCCCATACCTACACACAAAACACACATACACAAAATTTTTTAAATTGAAAGTAAATCTTAAAAAAAAAAAAAGATCATGGAGACTAGAGAGATGACTCAGTGCTTTCAAGGACCCAGTTAGATTCCCAGCACCCACATGGTGGCTTACAGCTATTTGTTACTCCATTTCCAGGAGATTTGACACCCTCTTATTGCCTCTGTGGGCACAGGCACATATGGTACACATACATACATGCACACAAAACACTTGTACACATAAAATTAAAATAAAATATCTTTAAAAATTCATGATGAGAGGTCTGGAGAGATGACTCAGTAGTTAAGAGTGCTTATTCTTCTTTCAGAGAACCTCAGTTTAGTTCCTAGCACCCAGGTTTGATGGCTCGCCAACTGCCTGTAATTTTAGCTTCAAGGGAGTTCATGTCCTCTTCTGGTCTCCATGGGCATATGTTTGCATAAATGTGCATACCCGCACAAATAAAACTAAAAAAAAAAAAATAAAGGAGAGAGCTGGAGAGATGTCTTAACAGTTAAGAGCACATACTACTCTTGCAGAGAACCCAAGTTCAGTTTCCAGCACCTACATCAGCTGTCTCACAACCGCCTGTAACACTAACTTTTGCTCCAGTAGTTCTGATGCCTCTGGGTTCTAAGGGCGTCTGCAATCAGGTGCATATATCTACACACATATAGACATACACACACTTTAAAAAGTAAAATAGCAAATCTAAAAAAAAAAAAGCACAAAACTATTCAAGGCCATTCGTTAACTACATAGTAAGTTGGAAAGCCAGCTGAGTTACATGAGACCGTGTCTCAAAAGTTGTAAAGTAAATTAAGTGTGTCTTTGTTGTCCTGTCTGAAAAACATGGAAAATGTATTAATAAGAAAGCTAGGTGTTATTTTAGAATCAGGCTTCCTCTGAGTAGCTCAGATTGGCCTTGAACTTAAATTATCTTTCCTCTACCTCTTGAATACTGGAATTACAAGGCTGTACCACTGTACCAGTTTGAGGTTATATTATTAGTTCAAACAGTAAATGAATAGTAATAAGTTCTTTTGAGTACATTACTATGGAACCATTGAGTCCAGTTTTCCATTTCTTAGTTGGGAGCTCTCTTTTCTTCCCTCTGTCCCTTCTCCCTTCCCTCCCTCCCTTCCTCCTTCCTTCCTCCCCCACCCTTCCTTTCTTCCTTTCCTTTTTCTTTCCAGGTTTTTATGCATCATACACTGACCTCAAACTTGCTATATGGCAGAGGATGACCTTAAACTTCAGATCCTCCTGCCTTTACCTCCTGAGTGCTGGGATTACACGTGTGCACTACCATGCATTTTTTTGTACAGTGCTGGAGATTGAAAGGGTTTCATGCATGCTAGGCAAGTACTATACCAACTGACCTGAATCTCTAACCCTGGATTTTTCTTATATTACTTGGTACCCCAGAGGTTGTTTCTCAGAATGTTATCTATACTTATCCTTTTTAATGATGTATTACATGCTACACTTGCAAATTACTTGAAAAGCCAGGCATAGTGGTACTCACCCATAATCCGAGCACTTGAGAAGCTGAGCCAGGAAGATCAAGAATTCATGACCAATCTGTCCCATACAATGAGACTCTCATCTCAAACCAAAAAACAAAACAAAAAAGTATTTGAGAACGAGTGCAATAGTTAGAATCATTTGATACTGGATGCCTAAGAAGCATAGGGCTAGAGCTGACATCTCTTGGTCTCTCCTGACCCTTGTGGTCCTAAGGTAGATGCCAGCTTTAGTCACCAAACATCTACTTAAGACAGGAAGAGAAGGAAAGAATGGTGCCAGCCATATCTATGAGCTCTTGTTTTGCATAAAAGCTTCCCCAGAATCCCTTG
>LOEQ01000441.1:540652-553364 GCA_001685075.1 Bramus lutescens | reverse complement strand
TTAAGCAGAGATAGAAATATGCATGCATACAATATGACAGAATAACTTTGCATAGATGTACAAATATTGTAAACAGAAATAGGAACATATTTAATATAACTAATATAATTTGAATTTGTATCAATCTGTAAGAATCTATATTAATGTAAATTGTCTATAAATAATAGCTCACAAATATTCACTCTATTGCTCACTATTATTATTAGTTTGAGTATAAAACCTACCTATTATCCCATCCAATTCCTGCCCCCCTTTTTTATAAATTGTAGTCAAAACACAAATATGAAAAGGTGTTAGTGACACTTGGTCAGGGTACTATAGGCACCAGTGGACTTATCTATATAAGAAGCCTTCACCTTGTCTACTTGGAGCCTTCTTGCAAGGTTTTAATCTCTTGATCTGGACCTTGTTCAGCATGACACTGGTGGAATTAGAATTGTTAGTCTTCTACCTGTATATGCTATCACTGTCCCTGCATCTCAGATGTATGTAGAAGGCCATGTTCAGGCTGCCACCCCGTAGTGCTTAGTGTAGGGTTTGTAGTGTGCAGGCGAGGTAGCCAGCAGAAAGCAAAGGTGGTCCAGGTGCTTTCTAAGTGTGTTGTGGGTATTTAGGGTTACCTGGCCCCCGAGAGCCAACAAATGAACATTTTCAGATTAATCAAAGACATGTATATAGGCTTGAAGTTATCTTTCTCTTTTCTCCTTTCTTCTCTTCCAATTTTAGGCAGGTTCTTGGTATATAGCCCAGGCTGGCTTTGAACTTGAGATCAATTTGCCTCAGCCTCCCAAGTGCTGAAACCACAGGCCTGGCTCAAATTATTCCCTTAATCAGAAGGGCAGTTTACTGTATTGCAGGGTGTGTTTGGAAGACGTGTAACTCATTTAGAGTCATGATCTAGTTTTAAAGGGTGGACAGGTTTTTCTGGGGAACAATGGGTCAGCTGCTTTCTTTGTGGTACCCACAAAAGCAGCAGGGGCTGGGGTTGTCTTGGAGTTTGGGAAGTTCAGGCCACAGTAGGAGGAACATGGTCTTCGAGAAAGCAGATAGAGAGTTCAGAGCTAGATGCTGCAAGCTACTGACCTAGCAAATTAAAAGCCCTGCATAGGCCATTTGCAGGTTTAATACACTGTTTGCCCAAATAGCTTCATGAAAGACAATGATCTGTATTGCAGTTCTGTGAGAAGTGCACTCATAAAGCTGAGGGCTGTGTTGTGCACACACACTCATTTTACTAAGGAATATGCAAATCCTCACCCACCAGAGTTCTGCTTGTAACTTCTCAGCTGAAGCCAGACTCACCACTCTATCTTCCTTCAGAAGACACAAGTAAACCACACCTTGCTCACACATGAACATACACACTGTCTTTATGGAAAATGGCTGCTACTGCATGATCATTTTTTTCCAGAAACAGGTTTTATTGTAATATAGTAAAAATATTAAATTAGAAAATGCCTCACTAAGGGTTATAAAACCTTACTACACTAGAGATAGGTAGTTATCCCCTCTGCAGCCTAAATGACAGTTTAAAAGAAATAAAAATGTTCATGTTCATTACTTGCTTTTGTAGGTTGTAATAAAGGGTGAGTTAAATTTTAATTCAAGGAAGAGCCCCTGCCATCAACCCTTCCACCCTGGGTCCAAATCCCAGTAATTACTCTGTTGCCTGTTCTCCTGTGTAATTCTAGCGTTCATACGTGTGCTACAGTGAACATTTCCACTGGCCAGCGAGAGCAAGGGTACAAGAGATAAAGCAGGGTGGCGTTTCATATCAGAGACTCTTAGCTTTGTTCCCCGTGTGATGAGGAACAGGATTCTGTTCTTGAAACAAAAGCTCACCAGGTTCACTGTGCAGAACCTGGTGCACCTCAGCACCAGTTCTCCACATGCACTGGAGCAATGATAGTGGATCTGTCTACAAACAGCCCTCTGACTGCCTTGTGCCTGTGAGCTGGATCATTCCTAGTGTGTTTTCCTCAGCTGACAGCAGATCTTGCACCTGCTTGTAGGTGAGACTACTTAAATTTACCAAGAAAACTTTACATAGTGTTGCTTAGGGGGCTCCTGGGGTATAGGCACTTGCTGCCAACCTTACAACTGAATTCAGTAGTCTAAACCCACATGGTGGTGGGAGAGAACCAACTCCCACAAGTTATCGTCTGACCTCCACATGTGACCAAGCATGTGCACCTACCCACTTACATACAAAAATAAAACAAATAAATAAAAATGCCACCAAAAACACATTACATGGCGATTTAAAATGTGTGTTGGGATGCAGGGTTTTGTATTCTTTCTGCAAGACTGAGCTCTAGTTTTGCCAGAGCCACATATGTGTTCAAAGTCCAGTATAACTGGAGCGCTAGGTTTTGGGGGGCTGGAGTGGAAAGGGTAGGGCAGAGTTCAGCACCACTGGGGGGGGCTGACCCATTGTTCTAGGACTGCAAGGAGGGGTTCTGGGTGTGTAGAACTGGAGTAGAAGGAGTGGTAGGAAAGGGGGTCATCCTGTGTTCTTGGTAAGAGGTAAGTTCTATCTGAAGCAGCCAAGGGCAGTGGGTGAGGAAGATGCTGGATTTGCTTGTGGGTGTTTAGAATAATCTTTTCTTCAACCTGTCTATATATATTTTAAATATATTTTAAGAACAGAGACCACTTGATTTCCCAGGTTGCTTTGCCACAAGTAACTGTCAGTTTAGTGCACCGAGTGTGAAATGATGTTCTCTTAAAACATAGGTTCAGTATTTCACTCTGCTCTGACACGTGACCCCCTCAGTGGACAGTAACTGCTGTCTTTGGCCAATGCACTATGCTGCCATTGCAGAGCCAAGTGGAATCATTTGCTTAGGGACAATGATAGCTCTCAATATAAACTGGCAGGGTGAGTCTGGGAGGGAATAAAAGAATAATAGCCCTGTGCCTGCTTCTCTCCTCAGCCAGCATCACCTTGAAGTCATGATGTCCTTTTTGTCAAGCAGCTGTCTCCATGTTTTGTGTTGTTGGTTGAAATGGCTAGAGAGGCTTGTGTGTGTTGGCAGATAGTCAGGCCACAGTGCAAGGACCGAAGGCTGGGCAGGGCTGCTGGGATCTGCAGGGCAGCACGTGGGTGCTCATTTGCATTTGGGGTGAGGTCGTCCTCCTTTGTAGGGCTGAACAGATGCCTAGAGCTGGGGAACAACAGGAATGTGTGGGGTTCAGGGCTGGTTGGCACTTTAGGATGAGGCTTCCAGCAAATTCATATGACTATAAAATGCCTGTAATAAAACTGAAGATCCTCTGTCATTTTCTGTCCAGTTTCTCTGCCTGTACAGTGATTCCCTTCATGACAGAGCTGATCTACATCTGACTTCTGCCATTCAGGGTTTTCCATCTCCCTTCCTCCTTCATTTCCTCCCTCCTGCCTCCCTCTGCTTTGATGTCCTTTCTGCTGGGGTTCCTTCCATCTCTTACTCTATAGCTACAGCAGGATGAGTGCCGAAAAACTGAGCCAGCATCATGGCACAAACCTGTACTCCTAGCATTGGTGGCAGAGGAGACAGGCTACAAGTTAGAGCCAGACCGGACCCTATTAGACAAGACAAATTAAGACTACTTGCAAAGATGGCTTTTGTTGCATCAGGGTGGCTGCTGGAAGTTCTCAGGCAGCAGGAACACCTTCAGAAACCATTTTCTTAATATGATGGCAGACTGTTGAGAGCCAGATCTGAAGGTGTCAGTCTGGTGTGACTTTCCCCTGGGATGTGGACTCCTGATTCATCAAGAGTCCTGTGGCTGTTCTCATTCTAGGCAGTCACTGTTCCTATGGACAGAAGCAGATGTGGCCCCTTGCCTCAGTTAGATGTGGCCCTAGGGTTGTTTTCTGGGTCTCAGGGATTCATATCCCATGGGTCTGGTCTGTTGGAGCTTTGAGCCTCTTCCTGTGGGGCAGCTCTGCCCCATCCCCAGAGGAAATGCCCAGAACCTGGTTCCCCTAGCACCCCAAACTACATTCTCTGCCATTTCCCTCACTGATCCATGTGCGTACAACAGCAATAGAAGTTGTAATGGTCGCTCACTCTATTTTGAAGAAGGTTTATTCTTACTTCCTTGTGTGTGAGTTTGTACATGTCTGAAGAGGACATCAAATTGCCTGGAGCTGGAATTACAGGTAACTGTTAGCTGCCTGGCGTGGGCACAGGGAAACAAACTCTGGTCTTTTGAAGAGCAGCAAGTTCTCTTAACCTCCAAGCCACCTCTCCAGCTCCTTATCACCATACTTTTAGTGTCCAAATTGAGCTTTAGAGTTGGGCATTGATGCATACCTGTAATCCCAGCACTTGAAGGGCAGAGGCAGTAGAATCCAGAATATGAAGCTGGTGTCAAAGGTAGTAAGACCCTACCTATCTCAAAACTATAACCGGTTAGGGGGATGGCCCAGTTGATAAAGCAGTTGCTGTACAAATGAGGACCTGTATTTAATCTCAGCACCTACATAAAAGGCCAGGAAAGGGTGGTGCACACCTACAACCCCAGTACTGGGGAGGCAGAGACAGGAGGATCCCTAGAGCTTATTGCCCCACCAGCCACAGGCCAGAGAAGCCATCTCAGCACACAGGTGGACGGCTCCTAAAGAAAGTCCCAACACACACATACACATGCACACACATGGGTAGCTAGTTCTATTTTGTTGGTGTATGGTGTGTATTGTATTCTTGTATACATGTTATGTATTCAGTTCCCTACAAAGGTCACAGGGAGGAGCTAGCCATCTTCCTCTTGCTGAACCTAGAGTGCAGTTTTTCCAGCTAGCCTAGCTGGCCCACAAGCCCCAATGACCCTCCTGTTTCCCCTCTCAACCCCCCCATCACTGAGGTCACTGAATGCATGGTTACATGTAGCTTTTCACATGGGCACTGGAGGTCTGAACTCAGGCTTATACATACAGCAAGCATTTTACTTAGTGAGCTGCCTCCTCGGTCCAATAATGTTAATTTTTAAAATACAACTTTAAAAATAAATTAGACAATTAAATTATTTCTTAGACTGAGATTAGAGAAAGGGGTGTGGGGGAGGGGAAGAGCCCTGGTTCTATTCTGAACCTCTGCACATATGATCATAATTGGAATCTTGTTGCCGGGTCATTTTCATTGTTTTTCAAGTACTGCCAAGTCCTAGAAAATGTATGAAAACTAAATTATATCCCCTACATCCCATGTCTGATTGAATCCTCTCGGTGCGTGCCAGTCTCATATATCCTATTAAAATATTCAATCTTGTTTTCTTACTTGAAGAGCCTGTCTGTAAAGGGCAAACTTACAGAAAACTCATTCCCTGGAGACAGGGTGTCCAGCCACACTGGGCTATTTACATGTTTCACTATGTGATTGGCTGCTTCTGCATTTCTTCCTTCCCTTGTATTTGTGAATAAGCACTCTGAGATGTGGTTCTTAATTATATGGCTGTGTTTTCAATTGAAGAAACAGATGAAGGTGTTTCCCAGCTTCTTGGTTTCTTTTTAACCTTGAAAAGTTAAGCAGCATGTTAACCAGTTTGTTTTATTTCCTAGGACCGAGTTGTATCGATCCCTTTTCGGCCAGCTCAACCCTCCTGACATGGACCATGGGGATTGAACTCACTGTCCTCTCACTCCAGACTCCCAACCCCCACACCAGGAACTACCTGGCTGCTTCAAGGACAGATGACTTCAGGGTGCAGCACTGGGGATCCCTGGGACCATGCTCTTCTGGGAGCATGTACCTTACATCCAGGAAAGCTCAGCCTCTGAGTCTTTTAACATTCACAGATATTGTCAGGGCTAGAGCCATGGCTCAGGGGTTAAGAGCTCTTGCAGAGGGACCCAAGTTCAGTTCCTAGCTCCTACGTCCAGTGTCTCTAACTCTAGTTCCAGAGGATGAGGATTCAGTGCCATCGTGTGGCCTCTGTAAGCACCAGCACTCAGGTGTGTACTCCCAGACAGACAAAATTAAAACTTAGATAAATCTTTTTTAAAGAAATCTGTGGTCATCAGTGTGAGTTATTGAGCTAGAGGAGATAGTTTAGAGTTAAATTGCACAATGACACCTGCTGAAAGGATTTGTAGTTTTCTGCTTAAATCGTCTACTTGTACAGTATAAAACTCCATTTCCTGCTGGGTGGTGTGGTGCATGCTTTAATCAGGCTGATCTCTGTGAGTTTGAGGCTAGCCTGGTCTACAAAGCTAGTTCCAGAAGAGCCAGGACTACACAGAAACCCTGTCTTGGGGGGAAAAAAAACCCCACAACCTCCATTTCTTGTCCATTCATCCCTGAATAGACATTCAGGTTGTTCCCACATCTGGACTGTTGTGAATGGCACTGTGGTAACTATCTGACCATCACTGCTGACTTCCATTCCCTTTGGTGCCTACACTGAACTGGGATTGCTGGGGCAGATGGTGGTTCTGTTTTGTGCATCCATGTGCATGCTTGTGTGCTCATGCAGTGCTGGGAACCCAGGACTTCACATGCTCTCAATATGGATGTTTGTTCTAAGTATGGATGGGTGGAGAAAATGTGGTAAAGCGCACAGAGGAATTCTATTCAGCCTTTAACCAAGAAAGGATTCTTTCTTTGGTGATGGCTTGGATAATCCTAGAGGACACTTAAATGAAATAAGCCAGGAACAGAGAGACAAAGATCTCAGCTGTAAGCAAAGTATAAAACAGTTAACTCCCAGATGAAGAGGAGGATGGTTGTCAGGGCAACCAGGAGGGGATGGAGGAGTCAGCTTTGAGGTCCAGAGCAATGGGAATAAATTCTACATGTCTCACCACAAAAATGTGATCAGTGTGGCCCTGGATCTGGTAAGGACTCAGTTCAGCCACTTCATGTTGTGTGCATCTAGAATGTCATGCTTAAAACCATGAATATATATGCTTAGGATTTTTCAATGAAAAAATAACAGTTGGGACTGAAGAGATGGCTCAGGGGTTAAGAGCCCTGGCTGCTCCTCCAGAAGACCTGAGTTAATTCCCAGCAACCACATGGTGGCTCACAACCATCTGTAATGAGATCTGGTGCCCTCTTCTGGCCTGCAGGCACACATGCAGGAAGAATACTGTATACATACTAAATAAAGCTTAAAGAAAGAAAGAAAAAATAACAGTTTGGGTCAGAGGGTGTAGCCCATTAGTGGAGCACTTGCCCGGCATGCAGAGGCCCTCAGTTCCATCTCTAGCACTGAAATCCATGAAAGCAAAATGCTAATTACTAAATCCATGAAAGAAACACCTGTGCTGCTTTGGGCAGATGAGCACTGGCTTGGCTAGACTCTGAGAGTATGGGGTCCCTAAGCCCACTGCTGGGCCCTGAGGATTCCTACTTGACAGTTTACAGCTAGGGAGCCGGAAGCCAACACTAACTTCTCTCTTGCTGCCTCTTCATCCCAGCACTGGCGGCAGGAAGAGGCAGATAGATCTAACTTCAAGGCCAGCCTGGTCTACAGGGTGAGTTCTAGGACAGCCAGGGCTTTTTAGCGATACAAGGAGAAGAAAGAATTCCAGGAGGAAGAGGAAGAAGAAGAAAGAATTCCTCAGGCCCTTCTCTCCCCATTCCTATGTCACTGAGATAATCCAGCAGGAGGCAGTGGGTCAGTTGTTTTTCATCCACAGGTCAAAAGCTGGAAATTAAATTCCCAAGAGGAGGATATATTGGCCTGCTGTAGTCAATATCTACCAGAGATTATCCTGCATGTGGAGTGTGGTCATCTCAGGCTGGCACACGCTACTCCTTTGCCCCAATTTTTTATTTAGAGCAACTGAGTAAGAGCAGAGATAATGGCTCCAGACCTGGGTGCAGATTCAGTTAAGAATCAGCATCTACAAAGTCAGGTTTGGATAGTGTAGCCCAGTGACAAAGTTTCTTGTACGGGAGTCCCATGTATATTTTACCTGTGATTCGGGACTGCTCCGTGGTCCCAAAAGGCCAAGCTCCCAGCAAGGAGTGTTGGGAGAATGTGTCCTACAGTTACTCTGTGGATGGGGCCGCTGGAGGCCATGGCTTTCCATCTCTTTCTCATGGTGCATCTCCATATTGATCCCAAGGAACCTTAGGCTTGACTGCTGAGGAAATGCATAAATTTAGGCTGTCTCCAGTCATTCAAAAGGTAAGTCAGCCAAAGTCAGTGGGTCCCACACACAGGCCTTTTCCCAAATCATCACTTTTTAAAATAGAGAGTATCCCAGGCAGTCCCACCCTAGAAACACAGACACTGCTCAAAGAACAGTGTGGGGCTGAGCGCCTGGGAGGCTGATGGGACCCAGAAGGATACAGGTCGCTCCTGATGAGGAAGAAGGCTTAAACAGATCAAAATATCTGGAGCCCAGCAAGTTCAATTAAAATGAGGTATAGACAGGCGAGATGAAGAAGGAAGGTAGAGAATTCTCACTGAAGGGGAGATGTGCATTTTAAAATGCAGAAGACCGCCCTCCTGCCAGCCAGGAATAAATTGGAAACTATTTTAGTTGACACAGATCCTGCAATTCAACTGTTACTAGAAAGGCAGATTAGTTGATAGATTTGCATTTTAATAAAACTAATACTTTACATTTGGTAGCTAATGCCGATTTCCAAATGAGTTGGTAAATTATTGAGAGTTCCCACCCGAGCTCACTGCAGTGGTGACTGATTTTTGCCCAGCCTACTGCCTCACACATCACACTCAGAAGCCATTATCCCTCGCGGTCCAGAGAGATGGCTGCAGCATCTGCCAGCACAGGTCGGCTCTGAGGGTGGACAAGGTGGTAAGGCCAGCTTCTTGCTTTATTTTTAGGTTAAAAAAATTAATAAGATGCACCTGTCATCCCATCACCCAAAAGTAACAGCGCTGGCTGCTTAGGATGCCACAGGCCTGAGGCAGAAGAATTGCAAGTTCAAGGCTAGTCTGGTCTACATAGACTGAGTGATAATGACTATATGTTATTTTAACTAGGTAATAATTACTCTATTATATAAATGAAGTGATCCCCTGACCTTTGCATGGGTGGATGCACTCTTCCCCAACAGCCATACACCCAATGAGAGTGACGTTAGGCACAAGACTTGGACACCCCACCCCCTTCCCCCGCTGAGGTGCCAGCCCAGGACTGAATTTGTTGGGCGCTCACCCACCACTGATCTGCTCCTTCGTGTCCAGGACTTGATTTTTCTTTGGGATTTGAAATTTTTCATTTGCACTTTAAAAGACAATAAAACTCAAATACTTGGGGTGGGGTGCAGCTCATCGTGTGGTGTGCTCAGCATGAGTGAGACTCAATCCCTAGCAATAAAAAAACCATAAAACCAAAGCGTCTACATGCCCATATGTATCCTCTACATACTACTCCACAAAACACAGGCACCCCAATGAGAAGCAGCAGGCACATGTTCTCCAGGTCCTGGAAAGGCTGGTGTCCCTGTTGGTACACACACCAAGCTGGACCCGCTCACTGGTGATTCCACTTAGAGCGGGTGTCAGAATGTGTAATCAGGTCCTCCTTGGACACGTTTCTGCACTGCGTGTGTCTACACTGCAGCTTGCCGTAGTCCTCCCATGGGGATCAAGAGGCTGCCTGTAAGGTACCTGACTGGCAAGATGGTGGGTAATCAGGAAGATAGCTGGCCTCCGCCTCCGCAGCGCCTATACCCCCAGGTCCCTGTGATTGCTTCTGACTTCCCCTGCGCCCACCCGAGCTGCTCCAGCACCGTCAGCCTGTGGGTCAGGTAGGTTCTCACCTCACGGGGCTCCTCAGCCTGCTCTGCACTTGGTCTTGGTAGGTGTTTCTTTACAAGATGTCATCCGAGACCCCTTCCTTGACACCATGTGCAAACCAAGTATCAGGAGAAGTCACTGGGTCCGCCTGCTGACTGTATGTTGCCAGCTGAGGAAAGGCTAACTTTCCTCCTAGTA
This sequence comes from Bramus lutescens, assembly GCA_001685075.1. NCBI lineage: Eukaryota > Metazoa > Chordata > Mammalia > Rodentia > Cricetidae > Bramus > Bramus lutescens. Next base: position 543,461 of record LOEQ01000441.1, on the reverse strand, counting down.
GGAATCTGAACGGGCAAGGGAGCCAGAGATAAAACACCCAAGGTATGGGAAGACAAATGCAGCTGTGTGGTGTGCAGTTTGAGAGGCGAGGGCACAGGGACTAGGAGTTCAAGGCCATCCTGTGCTGCAGGAGGCCCTGCCTCAGAAGACAAACAGCAAAACAAAGAGCTAGGCATAGTGGTGCACACCAATAATCCCAGCACTCGGGAGGCAGAGGCAGGCAGATCTCTGTGAGTCAGAGGCCAGCCTGGTCTACAGAGTGAGTTCCAGGACAGCCAGGACTACGTAGTGACACCCAGACTCAAACAAAAGTAACAAAACAGAAACTGCATCAAAGTGTAGACAACTTACAGAGGAGGACGTGACAGCACACAGAACAGGAAGACAAGTGTCTGATGGAGGTGAAGAAACCAGCACATCCTGGGACTCAGCAGCCATGATTCAGCCCGGCTTCAGTTCTCCGACCATCTGGGACCCGGAGACCAAGCTGAGGTTGCCAGGCTTGGCAGCTGGTGTCCTTGCACACCAAGCCAGCTCACCAGCCAGTGTGAAAGACAGGTGGCACACATCCCTGACACAGTGCTGGGGAGGCTGATGCAGGGGAACCATGAGTTCCAGGCCGTTCTGGGCTACATTAAGAGACTGTCTCAAAAATGAATAAGTGGGTGCTGGAGAGGTTGCTCAATGTTTAAGAGCCCTAACTGCTCTCCCAGAGGACTCAGATTCAATTCCCAGGACCCACATGGAGCCTCATAATTGTAACTCCAGTTCCAGATAATCTGATGCCCTCTTCAGGCCTCTTGGACACAAGGCATGATGTGATGCACAGATATACATGGAGAAAAAGCACACAAAATATAAACCACACACACACAAAAAGTACACAGGGGACCAGAGTTCAGTTCCCAGCCCTCACACTGGGCGGCTCACAAAAGCCTGTAACTCCAGGGGATCCTAGGCCCTCTTCTTTTCTTGTGGGCACTTATGAATATGTGAAATTCATGTTAAAATCATTTATGAAACACACACATACACAACAAATAAAATCTAAAAAATTAAAATTAAAAACAGTAATCAACAGGGCTGGGATATAGCACAGTGGTAAGGTTGGAGTTTAGCATGTGCAAGGCCCTGGCTTTGATTCCCAGTTCCCAGGGAAAAGCAGCATATCCTTTTATCCTGTGTGGACTCTTTATATCCATGTGCATTTCTCAAGAGAAGACATATAAAAAATGTTCAACATTAATCAAGAGGGAAGTACAAACCGCAGCAAAAACTGTGGTGGTGCATTTCTGTAATACCAACCCTCAGGAGGCAGAGGCAGGAGGATTGCTGGGTGTTTGCAGTCACCCTGGACTACAAAGACTATCTCAATAAATAAATATAAAATTACATAACCAGAGATAGTGACAAAGGCCTAATGCCAGCATAGAGGCAGAGGAAGTCAAATTGGAAGGAAACCTGCTCTACAGAGCTAGTTCCAGGACAACCAGCAAGACCCAATCTTAAAAAATAAAACTAGAATAGCCGGGTGATGGTGTGGTGCATGCTTTTAATCCCAGCTCTTGGGAAGCAGAGGCAGATCTCTGTGGGTTTAGTGCCAGCCTGGTCTACAAAATGGCTTCCAAGACAGTAGCAGAATCTCTAAGTTTGAGGCCAACCTGGTCTACAGAATTCCAGGACAGCCAGGGCTACACAGAGAAACCCTGTCATGTAAAAGGAAAAAACCACAAAAGTGTTGGGAGGTGCTCTGTGGCTGGAGCTGAGCCCAGTGCTCCTACAGGAACACGGGGGATGGGACAGAAGAACTTTCAGACATGTCAGCCAGCCTGGCACATGCAGAAAATAACAGACACTCTTGTCTCAAGCAGAATGGGCAGCACGAGAGGTTGCACCCTTCGTATGCACGCCGTGTCATGCATGCACGTCCACATGCACACACAGGAATATTAAAATAATAACAAAACAATAAAAGCCACAATGAGATATCACCTGGCTCTGTAGAAGGTGCTACTGAGGATGGGGGAAAGGGAATCCTTTGTGAGCGGGAATAGAGAGGAGTTCGGCCATCATGAAGAACATAGCTGTTTCCCCAAGGCTTATCCGAAGGTGAGCTCATCAGTCGGAAAGGCATCTGTCCTTCCACGTTACTGTAATGCTGTTCACAATTGCTAAGACAGATGTGATAGTGTGTGCCCATAATCCCTGGGCTTGGGAGGCAGAAGACACAAGTTTAAAGCCAGGGCTTCATAGCAAGAAACCCCCCCCACACACACACATCCAAAATAAAGAAAAGAAAAAAAAAAGACTCAAAGTGTTCCTTAACTGCTGAGCAAAATGTCGTCCATATGCACAGTGGAATAGTATCCAACTATGAAGGACAAGTCCTGTGTCTGTGACACTGGAGTCGGAGGACACCAAGTCAGATCAGAGCGGCTGCATGCTCTCACTCCCGCCGAGTCTAGAAAGGATGCTGATCTTACAAAAGTTCAGAGCAGGGAAAGGAGACTGTGTATTCTGGTACTCTACAGTGTATCTTAAAGAAGCAAAAAGGCGACTGAGTGTTCTCTGCACAAAGCCAGGCTGGGCACTTGCTGTTCACACACACACACACACACACACCCCTCGTCCCACCCCCCACCCCGCCCTGTGAGGCACTACAGTAGATACAGGTAGCAACATGGTACCACCTGTCTGCAATTTTCTTTCTTTTTTTTTTTTTACTTCTTTTTTGTTTTTCTTTTTCTTGCTTGGGAGTTTTCAAGATAGGATTTCTCTCACACCTCTCTCTCTCTCTCTCTCTCTCTCT
>LOEQ01000441.1:518346-540358 GCA_001685075.1 Bramus lutescens | reverse complement strand
GAGAGCAAGCCAGCCAGCCATTTCCTTTTAGATGAAGCAGTTAGTCTGTGTGGACCAAGAACGGTTCTCCCCTGGGTCAGTCAGACTGTGACATGAGAGGAGACACGGAGCAGGGAGGAGCCTGGGGCTGCGGGATCACAACACGGGACAGGGTCTCTCCACTGCCTTTTCTGCTGCTTGCTTATTTTCTGTCTGAAACCTCGTTGACCTCACCCAGCTTCTTGCTGTTCAGGTGGACCGACCCCTGGGCTTATGCTTTGGTGACAGGCTGGGTCCTGAGTGGCGCTTGTCTCTGTGAACAGGACCTTTTGTTTTGAAGTGTAGTTCTTCCGTTCTCCTTCATAGCAATAAAAAAAAAACCTGACTGTCATTTGGTAAGTTCATTAACTAATTCTCTTCAGTCCAAGGGATCCATATCAGCCTGTGATTTGTGTATATTCAATTTGTTGGACAGCTCTATTGACGAAGCCCTCATTATCTGCACGTTTTTTGCAGGGAGGCTGGAGTAAGCAGCCAGCTGCCTTATCTGACGTCTGTCTCCACGTCTGGCTATAGATTTCCCGCTGCCCTGTGGGTCTCTGGAAGGGTCATTTTAGCAGCATTTACATTCCTGAGGAGTTCATGGCTTTATTTCCCCTGGTCCAGGGTTCTCAGAGTTCATTTGTTGAGGTCAAGGATGCTGAATTCTCAAGAAAGGATTTTTAACAGAATATGGAGAGGGAAGAAAAGCCAATCTGCCATCACTCAGAGGGTAAAAGGAGACTACAAGGCTCCAGGAGACAGCCTGACTGACTGTCACAAGGCCCCTGCCCGCCCTGCTTCCGGCTCCTTAGAGTGGCACAGAGAACACCTTAGTGGCCGTGGTGGTGGTAGCTGCTATGGAGGTCCTCCCCTTCCTGTGCTGCAGCCTGCACACGGGTTCTTTGTGTTGACCTCCAGCGCAGGGGCTATGGTAAAGGGCTTTAGGCACAGAGGGCTTGGGGATGCTAGCATAGTGCTGTGGTGGAAGACAGAGAGGAGGAAATCCACCTCAGGGTCCCTGCCAGTAAAGAGATGGTGAACTATAGCGTGGGCGTCTGCGATGCTCTGGGTGGAGGACAACAGGCTGGAGAGATAGCTCAGTGGTTAAGGGCATGCAGTGCCATTTTAGACAACTGGGGTCCCAGCACCTAGGTCAGGTTGGCTCACAGCTGCCTGTCACTCCAGCTCCAGGAGATCTGAACCCCTCTTCTGGACAACAAAGGCACGCTCTCACAGGTACAGCTTCCTTCTCTCTCTCTCTCTCTCTCTCTCTCTCTCTCTCTCTCTCTCTCTCTCAAAAAAAAGGCTTGGAGCTGGAGATGGCTTAGTGCTTAAGAGCTCTGGCTGCTCTTCCAGAGACCCTGGGTTCAGTTCCTAGCGCCCATGTGGTGACTCACAGTCATCTGTAACTCTAGTCCCAGGGGACCAGATGCCCTCTTCTGGCCTCTGTTGTCACCATGCACACATGTGATACACAGACATAGATGCAGGCCAAACACCTATACTCATAAATAAATAAGCAAAATTTAAAATAAAATAGAGCTTTTTAAATATAGAGAGGTGAACAAGACTAGGGTCTTTGCCAATGATGGGTCAGTCGACCCCAGGTTTTAGGGTCTGCAGTGGGCAGTGGCTGCCTCAGGATTTAGGACGTTGCTCCTGGCTCCACTTAGCTCTCTACCCAACTCATCTGGGGCCCAGAGAGGTCTGTTTTCACAGGTGGCCCCGCACACCTGAGCATCCCCTGGAGTTGCTGCTGCTACTCCTGGAAGCCTGAATCTGAACCCACTCTCAGGTGTGGCTCATTTGGCCAAGGATTTGGCTGTGATATTCTGAATGCTTCCTCCTGGGCCTTCCTGGGCCTTCTGGCCTGGCTCAGAGAGTCCATTGGAGGGCCTGTGCATTAGCATCAGGTGACAGGAAAAGAGCTCAGAGTAATTAGCAGAGTTCTGCAGTTCCTTTCCACAGAGAGCATCCAGGGCAGCTGCTGGCCAAGCTAGGGCAGGTATAGGCCCCCCTCTGTCTGTGGTGATGGCCAGGCATGGGTCCCCTCTGTCCTGTGGTGATGTCTGGGAAGCCTAAGAAGTGCTTCTGACTCTAGGAGGGGCTTGGGGCATCTAGACCATAGTTACCTCTGATGGACCTTTCTAGGGTGATGTTTATTCTGGCCCTGTCAGCTGGGTGTAAGCTTTTGAGCACTTGCAGAGGGGCTACTTGAGGTAGACAGTTCACCCCTGAATAACTAGTCCCTAAACTTTTGTGAGTCAACAAACCGCAAATTGAAAGTTGGATAACTGGTCAATAGATGCCGTCCCCGGCCCTACTTGACACACCTGTGCCAGGCTCAGCAGGCAGAGCTTGCAGGCCCTGTGAGACGTGGGAGTGTGATAGCTCCAGAATTCTCTGTGCTAGGATCTGGGGTGAGTGAAAGTGCAGAAGTGGGTGGTTTTGCATCTAGTACCCAGCGTGGTGGCAGGAGGGTGAGCGCCTCCTGAGAGAATCGGCTGGGGGCAGATTCCCCGATGCCACACAATTATTTTCCAGTTTGACTCCTGTGTCCTCTCAAGTCCTAGCATACTGCTCTTGGCTTTAAGGGCCAGATGGAAGCCAAACAGGGAACACTTTTGAGTGTGATAACTCTATTTGAGAAGATACGCAGAAATGGGCAGAGGGGCTTCTGAATCCACTTATTGGCACTCTAGCAGGCACAGGGGCCTTCTGTACCCCACCCCCAGGAGCAGCAGTGTTCTCCCAGGATCCTGAATCGGAGGCTCTCCTGTGGGGTACAAAGCTTTGCACCCGGGGGACCAGGCCTAGGTGAGGAAGGCTTGTCTCCTGTGGGGTGGGCTGCCCTGCAGCAGGCCCCTCAAGCCCCTGGAGCCCTGAGGGGACCGTTTTAAGGTCACGTCTCAATCCTGGAGGAGGGTGAGAGGGGATGGATGTAAGCCCTAGTTCCCGTTATATAATTAGACGGGAGTCCTCCTGGAGGAACAAAAAGAGGCCAAGGACAACCTAAGCAAAGCCTGGAGATTGCGTCTCACAGTGGCCTGGGCAAAGCAGGCCAAGGGAGATTTCATCTCTGGCCAGCAGGTCAGGAGGGCCCTTTCAGAGAGGAGCATGCCCTAGCTTCCTTTGGGGCTTTTCTGTCCCAAGTGGGAACTCAGGGGGAGCTACCAGCAACTGTGGCTCTGTCACTGGTGGCCCCTGCGTGCTGTGAGTACCGTAAACCTGCGGGCCTCCTTATTTACAACAAGATGCCCGCCAGGCCGGCTCTTCTGAGTTCATCATTAAGCGATGGTGAAAACGTGTGCCTTAGTAGCTGTAGCTAGGGCTGCTCAGCAGGATCCGGGCGTGTGTTCTGTGAACCTCTGTGTTCAGCTGCTCCTTCTAGAGCTAGGACTTTTCGTCTCCCCTTCCTCTCCCCCATCCCCAGAAGAGAATTTCAACTTCAAGACAAACAACTTCATTTACAAGTGTGCCTCTAATTAGCTGCAGAATTAGGAAAGCCGAGTTTTCCCCCACAGATCGGCTAAACCCTCGAGGGAGCCTGGTGGAATAGAGAGAATCGCATTTCCAATTATTTTGTTGAATTGCTAATTTAGTTATTGTGCCTGGTGTAATTGTGATGGGTATTGGGTGTGCAATTCAATTTGTTTTAAATATTTGTGGGAAGGCTGATCAGTAATGGAGCTGACCTATTTTATGGCCCAAATTGAGAAAAAAAAAAGACTAAAACATAACAGCTACAAGATATAGTTTGTTTCCATTTTTATTCGGAGCTCTCTCATCCCTCTTAAGATCATGGATGCAACAAAAGGGTTAAATCAAAAGAGGACAGCATTTTGATCTTCTCCCTTTGAAGGCAGAACTGGCTCCGGTAAGTTTAGTATGCGGACAGACGCTGGAGCATTCTGCAGGGTTGAGTAGTCGCCTCCCTATTGACTCTGTGCCTACAAATGACCTGGGGAACCGACTTGGGAACAGCGTAAACCTTGAAAGGGGTACCTGCAGTGGAGTACCCAGTCATCGTTGCGAAGGGGGCTCTACTGGCTGATGTCCACGGCGGAGCCCGGAGCCTGCAGGGAGGGAAAGGACCTTTGGTTCATGAGCTCTGAGCACAGGGCTTGGTGACCAGAGTCCCAGCCCCATATGGGCTGCTCACACAGCTCTGGCTGCTTACCTGGAGCCCCACACTGCTAAGCTGAGCCCTAGAAGGGTTTGAGAAAAGCCAACAGTAAAAATGGGTCAGAGGGGCAGTTGTATGATTTGATCCTAAAAGGGTTTATTTTTGAGTCCAGTTTGCGTATAAAAGAGCCCGGGGCTGGCACTCCTCTTCAGGGGAGACAGTCACAAAGCTGCGGCTGAGCACCTCCTTTAACAAGGTTTATTAGAGGACCCAGAGACAGCAGCTGAGGGGTGCATCCGGGTGCTGAGAAGGGGGAGCCATGAGAGAAACAAACAAAAACTCAGCAGTCAGAGAAGGCAGCTGGGGCAGATGCACCAGGAGAGCCTGGGTGCCCCTGTCACTTATATCCCTTCGGGCACACTTTGTAGCTTTTACTGAGGTATGCAGCTCAAAATCCACTCTTTCGGGGCATAAGATTTTATCTTTTGTGTGTGTCTGTCTACTGCATGCATGCCTGGTGCGTGCAGAGGCAGAAGAGGGCATCGCATCCCTTGGAACTAGAGTTACAGACAGCTGTGTGCCATTATGTGAACACTGGGAATCGAGCCCTGGTCCTGCAGAAGAGCAGCCAGTGCTCCTAACTGCTGAGCCATCTTCTTCAGCCCCCAAATCCACCCACTGTAAACCTCTAGTTCAGTGGTTCTCAGTAAGTCTGTAGAGTTGTAATGACAGGAACGGTCCAGTTTTAGGGTGTTTTCATCACCACCCCCCACCGGCTCCTCCATTCTGATAGTCAGTGCATCTCTGGCCCTGGGCCCAGGAATAACTTACTTCCTGGTGGAATAATTTCCCGTAGCTGCAAGCACTATTCCTAGATGTTTTCTATAAAAAGCTCAGACAAGTAGCTTCTATCAGGCACGAAGCCCATCTCTCAGGCAGCATGAATTGTAGCTCATCCACCATACGGCTAATGCCACATTTTGTGTGCCCGCTCAGCTCTGGAGAGAGGGTGCACACGACTGATGATGAACACAGGGCTTTGTGGACCACACTCTGATTTCTCTTGCAGAAGCAGGGCATTTCCTGGCTGTGTAAGTTAGAGGTGACTTCATGGTTCACTTTTTATGAAGAGTTTTCCCACAGCCCTGTTTCTCCACAGTCAGCAGATGCTTCTGGAGGTCTTCTGTCTGCGACCATCTTAGTGAGGACCTCAGCAAGGCTTCCAAGCACTCATCCCTGTGCCCCATGTGGGATGAATGCTCAGACCTGTTAGCCATTTGCTGATTTTTAATGGACTCATCTTAGTGTGTTGATTCCGTGTACATTCTGAATGTGAGACCTTTATTAGATAAATGGTTGGCTTGTCTTCCTTTTCTTAATAACAGATGCATTTTGAAATACAAAACATTTAATTTTGACAAAACTTTAGCTAGGTGTGTGGTGCACTCCTTTGACCCCAGACCTCAGGAGGCAGAGGCAGGTGGATATCTGTGTTTGAAGTCAGCCTGGTCTATATAGTTCCAGGCAGCCAGGGCTACACAGTTTAAAAAAAAAATCTGATTTCTTTTTTCTGTTATGGTTTTGGTGTCACATATAAGAAGGCTTTGTCTCCCAAAGTCACAAGCGTGCTGACAGCTTCTCTCAAGTCAGAGCTCTCACAGATTTTAGTTGTCTGCTTGGTTTGTGAGACAGGCACTTGCCACGGGCCCAGGATCCTCCTGCCCAAGTCTCCTGAGGCCAGGCTCACCTGGCTAGTTCTTACACGTATATCTGCTATTTACCTGCCTTTGGTCTGGTGTGGAAGTCTGAGAATATAGTTTTATACACAGATAGTCTTCACAGACCATCTGCTGACAGATTTTCCTGAGACTTTAGTCCAAAATCATCTGACCATAAATGTAAGATTCATAGACTCTGTCTGCTTTATACTGTGTCTGGTTTTGAAATCAGTTATCTTAAATCCCATAGATAGTTATCAAAATTGTTTTGGCTGTCTGATCTCATCTTTCCATAACATTTTAAGGTAAATTTGTTAATTCTCTTTTGAGATAACCCAGGCTGACCTCAAACTCACAGGACTCCCGGGTTATGCTGGGGATCAAACCCAGGGCTTCATGCGTGCTAAGCAAGCACTTCTCCTACAGAGCTCCACCCCAGGCTCCACATTGCTGATTTCTATAAGCCTGCTAGTTGGGCATGGGTACACACACCTTTTCTTGGGAGGCTGAGGCATAGGACTGTTTGAGGCCCTGCATTAAAAAATATCAGGAAATCCAAATAAAACCCATTCCTGTTTTCTGGGGACTGTCTTAACTTTGCAGGTCAGTCTTGGAGAATTGCCATCTGAACCCCAAGACTCTGACTCACAAGTGTGGATCCACTTTTCCTTTGCTCCTGTCTAGTTTCTCTCAGCAGTGTTATAATTTCTCATGTACAAATCACGGTCCTTCTGTGAGATTATTAAATATCTGGGTTTGGTGCTGTTAATGAAACTCATTTCCATCCATTGGTTTCTACTTGCTAGCAAATCAAGTTTCTAAGTATTTTTCATGATCTCTCAGCCTGTAATTTTCTTTAGCCTACAGCACCATGATGAGTGGCTAGCGTAGGTGCCCGGCCTTATTTCATCTCAGCGAGCATCATCAGGACCTCGTGACTTGCTTTCTCAGGACAAGGCTCTTCTCAGTTTGTGAGGATTGTGGTGTGGATTGGTGCTGGACATCCAAATGCATTTGCTGACACTACTCTATGACCAAAGGGTTCATTCTGCCCTTTATTGATGTGTGTTACATTGATTTTGGATTTTAAACTAATCTTGTACTCCTGGGATGAATGACAACTGGCTATGGGGCATACCTTTAAAAAAATAAACATTACTGACTGCTTGCTCATATTTGCTAAGATTTTTGTGCTATTTGAGACGGGGTCTCACCATGTGACCCTGACTGGCCTGAGCTGTGCTCAGACTCACAAGAGATTTGCCTGCCTCTGCTTCCTGAGTGCTAGGATTAAAGAATTGCACCACCATGCCTGGACCAGCCAATGTTTTTGGCATCAGTGTTTATGATGAATGGGTGCTTCCTGTGGCTTTTGTATCAAGACACTGGCCTCATGGAATGAACCAGGCATGCTCTCCTCTCCATTACAGGAGGCAAAAGCTTCTCTTTAGATCTGTGATGTGCTTCTAGGAGGCTCTTATAATCCTGGCCCTGTGGACCCTGGTCCCCTTTCCTCTCACTTTATTTCTATATTTTATATAAATGGATATTCTGTTTGCATGTCTGCACATCAGAGGAGGGTATTTGACCCCGTGGGACTACAGTTACAGATGGTTGTGAGCTGCCATGTGCATACTGGAAATTGAACCCAGGCTTCAGTGTTTTTATTTATTTTACTTATTTATTTGTTGAAGCAGGGTTTCTCTGTGTAACAGCCTTGGCTGCCCTGGAACTCACTCTATAGACCAGGCTGGTCTTGAACTCACAGAGATTTGCCTGCTTCTGCCTCCCAAGTGCTAGGATTAAAGGTGTGCGCCACCACCTGATGCGGTCAGTGTTCATAACTGCTGAGCCACCTCTCCAGTCCTTCATTCCTAATTTGGGAAGTTCGTCTGGTGTGGCCTCTTTAAAAAGCTGACTTTTGGGGCTGGAGCAACAGCTCAGTAGTTAAGAGCACTGGCTGCTCTTCCAGAGGACCCAGGTTCAAGTTCCAGCACCCACATGGCAGCTCACACCTGTCTGTAATTTCAGTGCAGGGAATCCAATACCCTCACATGGACATACATGTAGGCAAAATACCAATGCACATAAAAGTAAATATAAAAAAGGCTGACTTTTGGCTTTGCAGGTTTTTCATGTTTACCTTTCTCCTGCATTCCATTTGCTCTGGGCTTTCTGCTCTTTGTCCAGGATTGGATGTTGGTCTTGAGCAGCAGTTAGACTATCGCTCCAGGTCCAGATCTGCTGCTGTTAAATGCCTTTCCCTTCCCTCCTCCTTAAAAAAATTACCTTTTCTGTGTATGGTTGCTTTGACTGCATGTTTGTCTGTGCACCATGTGTGCTCGGTGCCCACAGGAGCCTGAAGAGGGCACAGCATCAGATGTGCTGGAACTAGAGTTACAGGTGGTTGTGAGCTTGCCTTGTGGGCACTGGGAATCAAACCCTGGTCCCCTGCAAGAGCAGCACTCTTAATTGCTGAGCCATCTCTCCAGGCTGCCATTTACTTTACTTTTCCTTGAGACAGCATCTCACTTTGTAGCCATGTCTGGCCTCCAACTCCCCCCACCGCCCACGTGCTGAGATTATAGGCATCTGCTACTAAGTCTATTTCTGCACCACTTGTGTCTCTTTTCCACTGTTAATTTGGCTCACTGCTGAGCCATCTCTCTAGCCTCTATCCTCAGGATTCTTGGTTCTTGTTTTTTTTCATACAGTATCAGTTCATTGCCTCCTAGTGACAGGGGTTGGGCGTGTTTTGCTATCCCCTGCATGATTCTCTCAGGCTCTCATCTTTTAGTCATTTGACTGTATTTCCTTCTCTTAGTGTTTCTGGAGCTTCTTGGTTATCTGATTGGGCATTTTTCTTCAGTTATCTTTCTGCCCCTTCCCTGCCTCTGGCTCTACTGGCATGTTCAGGGTTGCTGCATTAGAATATGAGGCTATTTATTCTTTTGTTCTTGTTTTCCCAGTTTTTTTTACATCAGATGGTTCTACTGCTATCTTCAGCTTACATGGCTGCTTTCCAGAGTCTGTTCACATTCTAGCACATCTTAGTCATTTTTGCTTGACAGGGTCTCTGTAAAGTCACAGTGCAGTGATCCTCCTGCCTTGGCCTCCTGGATGTTGGGATTGCAGGCATGCATCCACTCATTAGGATGTCCTTTAAAAATGTTTCTTTATTGAGATTCTCCATTGGCTAATTCATTGTTGCACACTTTAAAAGGTTTCCTTTCATTGGTTCTGTTGGACTGAATGCAGCAGGGCCTTGTGTATGTTAAGCACATGCTGTCACTGAGCCACATTCCTGACCCTGATCATTTTGTTGTTTTGAGACAGGGTTTCTCTGTTGCTTTGGTGCCTGTCCTAGAACTAGATCTTGTAGACCAGGCTGGCCTCAAACTCACAGAGATCCACCTTCCTCTGCCTCCCGAGTGCTGGGATTAGAGGTGTGCACCACCACCGTCCAGCCCCTTATCATATTTGTAATAGATGATTTGAGGTCTCTAAATCCAACATCTGTACACACACAGAAGATCTGACTTTTTCCCTTGGGGATGAGTTTTTATTTGAATGTATCAGTTCTGGTTGAGAAAAAAAAATGGTATCAATTTTAGTAATTAGAGGTTCTCAATGTTCCCTTTGTTAAGGAGGTTCTTATTTATTATTATTTTTTGGTTAAGGCTAGCTCTTATATAGCTCAGGCTGGTCCTGAACTTGCTATATAACGAAGGCAGCTTTGAACTACTGACCTTCCTGCTTCTCCCTCTCAAGCTTTTTCTTAGCACCTCTGCTTAATCTATGGGTTTGGTTTCTTATATGACACAAGAGGCAATGTTCCCATCCTCTCCCATTTTACAGAAATTTTGAAACTGAGCTTCATAAGTCACCCTATGCCTATGGTCAATGATTTGGGCAGATATTCCTTCCTTGTTGTCTATTTGTGTTTATATGAGGGTGCATACTCAGTTTGAAAGTCAGCCCTAGCTTGCATTTTTGGAGGAATCCTCTTGCATTTCCATGTGCTCAGGTATTCTAGGTGAATGTATGGAGAGCATAGCAAGATCTCCATGGCTGTCTCATTTCCCATTCTGACAACCCGGGTAGGCTGCTGGTCTGATGTCAGGATCATGCCAGGCTAGGTGGGCCCTGGCCTTCCCCACATATTCACCAGTTACTACTGCCAATGGGCATGGGATGATACTTGGATGTCAGCTTCATCCAAGACTCCAGATTATGGGGCTGGAGAGATGGCTCAGTGGTTAAGAGCATTGTCTGCACTTCCAAAGGTCCTGAGTTCAATTCCGGGCAACCACATGGTGGCTCACAACCATCTGTAATGAGGTCTGGTGCCCTCTTCTGGCCTTCGGGCATACACACAATTAATTAAAAAAAGACTCCAGATTAGAATGTTTTTAGAGCCTGATGAAATCATGGGATCTCCTCACTCCTTTCTTTGCATCCCAGGGAAAGCAAGTGTTACTCCAGAAGGCCTTTGAGCCTTTCGGTGAAGGCAGCCAGGCTCAGCAGCCAGCCTTCTGATGACTGCATCGTTCCTCACTGTCACTTCTGCCTGGCATTCATATCTACTTAATGTCTAGATGATCCCTGGATCAAAAGGGATAATTCCCTGACAAAGTCCTATGAGTGATGATGGGTCCTTAGTCTTCTAAGGAATGGACAGGTAGGGCTAGTAAAATGGCTCAGTAGGTAAAAGTCCTTGCCACACAGCTTAATAAACTGTTTGGTTTCCTGAACCCATGCTGTCCTCTGACCTCCACATGTGCACTATGGCACAGGTGTGCTTTGAGAATCTGCTAGTGACACCCAGCAATGGAGTCGTGATGACTGATGGGACTTCTCAGAAAGCTATTATCCACACTGCAGGTGAGATGGCGGGAGCTTTCCCAAGGATGGGAACGAGAGCTCTGCTCAGGTTCATCTAGCCCAGTTTTGAGGCAGGGTCTTGTTATGGCCCTAGGCTGGCCTGGAACTTGCTGTAATTCTCCTGTTCCTGCCTCCAGAGTGCTGGCATTACCGGTGTGCACCACCATGCCCAGCTTTACCTGCACTCTGTGGTGTGGCTATCCAAGGGCCCTGGTAGTACAGGCAGAATGCTCTTAGCCTTTCCTATAGCCAAGTGTGAACTTTTAGTGTGGTTTCAATCTCTCATCTCTAGCAACCTTCCTGCTTACTGATAGAATGATGGAGTAATTCAACACCCATCTACTCTCAGACCCCACCTGGTGGAGCCCACTCTGGTTTCATGTCCTCTTGGGTAGAGGTGCCATTATCCTACTTTATCAACAGCTACAGGACACCCTTCTTTGGGTGACACTGCTCACTAAAGTACTACATTTATGAAGATGTCCTAGTACCATTACTTTTTAACTGCCCACCAGGATTTTTAGCCACCGCGAGGCATCCAGTTATGTCCAGGACTAGAGAAACTCCAGTAGACACAAAGACAACTCATGTCTGAGGTGCATGCACTTTTGGAATAAAGAGAACAGCTGTTAGTCTACCATTATTTTCTGTACTATTTGTCTGGGTGACCCTGTCAACTCGTGGACAATACATACACAAGAGAGGTGAGCTTGGATCCAGAGTTCATGGCTACTTTCCTTCAACCAGGCCCTGGTCTAACCCTTCCACATACTCACCCACACTCAGGTATCAGAGGCATCTAAGAGCAGGGACACTGAATTCATTTCTGACACCTGTTTGCTTTGTCCATCACCCCCCAAAAAACTACTTTGCTTTCATCCAGCACCCCAGTAGTTCTGAATAACCATAGGTAGACACCACATCCTCCTCTTTCCTGACAAGAGGCTTTGACCCTCATTGTCTGTGCTACTCGCACCGTGCCTCAGAGCTCTTTGTCTCCCTGGGTCAGGCAGTATGATGCTATCCCAGAAGTAACTGCCGGTGCTAGCTGAGCACAGGGACAGTTGAAAGCCCATACCCTGGCCCTGGCACTCAGCCGCTGACCCGGATTCCGTGCTGACTCGGGATTCCCTGCTCACAGGGTGCAGCTGCAGGCAGAGAAGCAGTTCTCACTGGATTCTGTATCTGTCTCCTACTTCTTGTTTTAAGGTAGTCACATATATAGATCAGGGTGGCCTAGATCTCAGACTTGGGCCACAATACCCAGCTCAAGCATCCCTTCCTGCCCCTCTTTCTAGAACACTGACTTAGGGTAGTTCAAGTTAGTATTATATCTTGACGTATCATTTCATAAAAAAAACACCCTCTGCTTTACAAACAAAACACAACCCCCAAACCAGAACCAAGTTTAATAATCAGCCAAGAGTTCCTCCCACCTCTCTTTGCTTGCAGTTCTTTCAGATGCTGCCTCAATTCCCCGAGGACACAGAGCTGGTCCTGAGGAACTGGTGGGGGAGGGTGTTAAGGGCACACAATCATGTCTTTCCTGATCCTAGTGCCGTACATGCTCAGACTTCAAAACCCAGGAAACCTAAACACTGCCCCCAAAATCTTCAAGGGTGGGGTGGTCCCAGAGCTCATGATGCTGAGGACACTGGAAATCCTGCCTGCATGCAGACAGTTTTTCTCTGGAGCCAGTATCCATAAACAGGCTAAGTCCCTTCTTCCCGATGTCTTTCTTGTCCCTGCTCTAAACCGATTCTCTCTTGGGAGAGTGCCTTACTAGAACTCCCACTCAGACCTCAGCAGTGAGCACTCTGTAGTAGAACACTCTATGGAAACATTATTAAAGAACTCATATTTAGCTGGAGGGATCTGGAGTACTGGTAGTGTCTGTCCTATGACAGGGAGGCCAAGGCCAGCTTTGGACAGATACCCCATTCAGTCTTAGCAATTTTAGGAGACAAAACCTAGTTGGTACTGTACAGTCAAGGAGGGGCTCTCCCTTCTCTCAGTCCCCAATGAAAGTGGGACAAGAAAATGGGTGGCTGGGAATGGATTGAAATGACAAATGGTGGCTCTTCTACAAATGTGGAGGTTTATTTCAACAAAATGTGAAAAGAGTGCATTGGACTGAAGCCCCTTGCTCGTTGGCGTGTGTGTCCATCCAATTCTCACTGACACGAGTGAAGGCTGCTTTGTGAACGAAGTGAACAGATAATATGGCAATCTCAGT
This sequence comes from Bramus lutescens, assembly GCA_001685075.1. Taxonomy (NCBI): domain Eukaryota; kingdom Metazoa; phylum Chordata; class Mammalia; order Rodentia; family Cricetidae; genus Bramus; species Bramus lutescens. Next base: position 527,373 of record LOEQ01000441.1, on the reverse strand, counting down.
TCAAGCAAGTCTGGGTCAATATGTCATTCATCCTCCTCCTTCAGTAACCTTGCATGTGTAATGGGCTGTGGTTCTGACTTCTTCATATGAAAAGCCCCTGTCCTGGGGATGGGGCAGCAGGGAAAGGGGAGTTAGAAGCACAGCCCATCTCACCTCTGAAGAAATGCCAGGACAGGCCTCCAGGAGGGTAAAACTTTCATACCAGCAGTGATGTGTGGGACTTGATGTGCTGGAGTGACGTGGAGGCTGGAGACAAATCCCATCCTTACCTAGCAGGTAAGCAGAGAACCAGGGGCCAGGGAAGCTTCCTTCTGGACTAAGGATGCTCTCCACCTGCTCCTGCCTGCCTGTTCCTTCCACCAGGGCTCGTGGGGGCAGGACAGCTTGCATCCAGTCCCCCAGATGTCCACTTGCAATACTTGTGATGTGGAGCTGATGAGAAGGTCCTCTGGAATATTAAAACGAGATGTTCCTGAAGAGGAGGCCAGCTCTTTCTGTAGAATCCAGGGTTAAGGCTCAGACTGAAGTATTCATGCCAATGGTTTCTGGGGCATTTTAGTGATTCCCTCCTGGGTCTCCAGTGAGAAACATTAGTCATACTGCAGGCACTGGAGGCTACAGCGCTGACCATCTCCACTCTTGTTGTGGGAACACCAAGGCTCCTTTCTTGGATAAATGGGTTGTTAAGCTCTGCGGCTCACCTCTGAGGAGGCCCTGTTGCCGGCCATGGAGAACCCAGAAAGTCTGGAAATACCAGCACCGTGACTGAACTGTAAGGAATCTTAAGGGCAGGTGAATTCTTGTTCCCTGGATGCTTTCTCACACCAGTGTCTGGCGCTGAAAGCCCAGCTGTCATCAAGGTGGACCTGCCATACTTTCTGCCAGGAACAGGGATGAGTAACTTTGTAGGCATGGCCCCACAGTGGCAATCTTTCCAGTCCTCAGAAGAGACTTCTGTCTTGGACTACTCTCTGATAGGAAACATAGTCTCCTTTTAGCTCACCACCTCAGGCTCTGCATTGCCTGTCTCCAGCCACTCACACAGAGGTTATGGCATTGGCCTTTAGCTCCTGGGTATATAAGCAAAGTGGTGGCAGGTTGGCCATCTCCCCAGGTGTACTGAGAAGCCACTCAAGGTTGAGAGTGTTTTAATTGCAAAAATGACTTGATCTGCTTTTCAGCCTGCCTATTAAATCATGGTTTTACCCTCGTCTCTCATAAATAGGTATCTTGGTATAGTTAAATGGGGACTGTTCCTCTCCAGTGCCTGGTGTGTGCCAGGCTGCACATGGGGTAGTGATGGATGGACTTGAGTCTCCTCCATCCTCAGCCCCAGCCCTCCCCTGCTGCCTGTGGCTGCAGCTGTGGCTCATTGGGCAGGGGCTGCAGACGCTTGGACACTGTCCCCACGGCCCTGTGCTGGGGTAAGCAGGACAGGAGGTGGTCCTGCTTTCAGTCTAGTAAGACCTCATGGTACAGGCATGTACCCTTCATTGCCTTCTAGTCCTGTGCATGGAAAGAGGACTGTCAGCAGAGCTGGGCTAACAAATACTGAACTGGGTATGTGTGACCAGGCTTTGTGATCCTACAGCCCAGGATGTCATGCAGAACCTGAAACATTCAAGGGGAAGCAAATGCCACTCTGACTCCAGTACCGGACGTCCGGTGCCTTCTCATTACAGTGGTTTCAGATGTAAGAGGCAGCCCTAGCTCTCTTCTCCAGAGACAGGGCAGGAATGGGTGAGAAGCTTCTCCTACGTGGAAGGGGAATCCATGGTGGAGAGGATCCTTACAACTTCTGCTCGCTGAGTAGGTGAGATGTGCTGGGTCATATGGACGATGGAATCCATGGCAACTTCTGGATTGGCCTGTACTAAGCTGGAGAGAAGATTGGAGAAGGTGAAGAAAAGACAGAAAGCAGTGTCTGGACTGAGGCACTTAAGAATTTCCTGACAGACATGCTGACAAGGGCAGCTGTGCACAGTGGGCTCACCACCTCATGAGTTCTCCTTTGTTCAAACATCCTTAGCAGCTAAGGATTGCATAAAAGGCACTAGAAAACATTTTGCAATGTTAGAAAATAAGGAGCAATTAAAACATAAACCCCAGTCAGGCCTTTAATCCTAGCACTTGGGCAGTAGAGATGGGGAGGTATCTTGAGTATTTGAGGTCAGCTTGGTCTACACAGACAAACCCTGTCTTGAAAAATCTAAATAAGCTGGGTGGTGGTGGCACCTTTAACTCTAGCACTCGGGAGGCAGAGACAAGCAAATCTTCTGAGTTCAAGGCCAGCATGGTCTACAGAGTGAGTTCCAGGACAGCCAGGGCAACACAGGAAAACCCTGTCTTGAAAAAAAAATCAGAAAAAAAAACCATAAATAAATAAACCCCAAAACAAAAACAGTGGGGACATGCTGTGGGAAAATGGTCTTTTATTCTGTCACTTGTATTATTTTTAATAAAATGTTGATTGGCCAGTAGCCAGGCAGGAAGTATAGGCAGAGTAATAAGAACAGGAGAATTCTTGGATGAGGAAAAGTCATTCTACAGTTGTCACCCAGAGAGGAACCAAGATGTGACTGCTTTGCCGAAAAAGGTACCAAGTCATGTGGCTAACACAGATAAGAATTGTAGGCTAATATAAGTTAAGAGTTAATAAGAAGCCTGAGATATTAGGTCAATCAGTTTATAATTAATGTAGACCTCTGTGTGATTTCTTTGGGGCTTAACGACTGTGGGAACTGGGCAGGACAGAAACCTCAGTCAACAGGGACACACTGACAACGATGCCTGAATGAAGGGCCCTTCCTAGACACAAATATGCACTATTTTGATGTCATATGTCCCAGAAGTAAACTATAAAATAAAGGAAGTAGGAATTCCCTAGTCTATATCAATAATGTAGAAATGCATCAGGGAAGACAGGAACTGTTGCTTACAAAGTTTAAGTGAGGGCATAATTGAGGAAGCAGAATACAGATCACAGTAAAGATTCCTCAGGCAAGACATCAGTGAATGTTCAGTCTAGAAAAGGACTGATGGGGAGCAAGATAGCTTCTCTGGCCTGCAAGTGTCTTCCCACAGATTAGTTAGTGAGTAGCAAGGCAGAGGGGATGATTGTCAGTAATTATACAGTGGTGATATCCAGAAACAGCTTGGCTAGGTGATAGAAATTAACACCAGGGGCATATGAACCTTGGGTGACTTTCAGTGGGGCTACTCTGTGATGGACAGAATATCACACATGTGATACAGATACAATACAGAACTCAAACCACAGAGAAACATTAGACAACCTAAAAATAAGTGATGTTTTACAAATGGAGGACTGGAGCAAAGCAGTGCTGGGGATACCAATGTGCTCTAGCACTGAGCCCACACTCATAGGGAAAACTCTCCATAAAAACATTTAGTCACTAACTTACCCAAAGTTGATGGTTTTACTGTAGCCATATAGGAGAATTTCTGTCCTTGGAGAGTTGCACACAATTTTGATAAGGTAAACATTTAAATGACAGGCGAATTACTAGTGCTAGCTTCTATTTTGCAGCTTTTCCCTAAGTAATATATTTCTAAGTAGTTTTATGGACATCTTCCAAGGAGATGTCAGCCTTCCTGCCTTTCAAAATCATCCACTTGGTTTGAATATCTGTACCTAGAGTGAATGCATGTGTAAAAGTCAGCTGAGAGAGAGCTGTGTCTCAGGGATATATCTGTATCTGTTGGTCAACTATAGCAGTTCCAGACAGGGGAACCACAGGGGTCAGAGCAGCACTATCATAGTTTATTATAAAACTTTTTATTGCAAAGAAAGTAGCTTCTTAGCCTCAAGGACCCTGCTGGTGGCCTCACCTGCGGATCTGCTTGAGGACGTAGTCCCTGCTGATGTATTTGATGTTCTCCTCTATCACTGAGCGGACACCATCTTCCTCTGTCAGTTGCTTCTCCAGCCACTCCACCAGGTCCTTATTATTGTCCCAAATGTAAGCCTGCAAACAATCAAGTCCTGGTCAAATGCCAGGAACTAGTCCTGGACACCTGGTTGCCCAGGATCTCAAAAACTTTCTTGGCATAAAAACATTGTTCACAATTCTCCTTTACTGTTCAGGGTGGGGGAGGAGGGGGCAGGTTCCCAGCCAGGAGCTGCCTTCCTCTCTCTTCCTTCCTTTGATTTTCAGACATTCACATGGGAGTCTGTCCTATGAGGCTCTGTTCTCTACTGTCCCACAACAGTAGGTCTGCGAGGAGCAGGGTACTTAAGAGTGTGACTGGGAGGGAAAGGTGTATGTGGCTGTCTCTTTTTGGAAGAACAGAGACACTGATCCTGAAGTGCAAGTCCAGTCCCAGCAAGACGTGGCGGACAAGGCTCTGTTTGTGCCTTAGTTCTCTAGCTGGGAAAGCCTTCTGTGGCTGGACACTTCTTTAAAGGACACATGGAAGCAAGACTTAGAGGACAACACACAATACAACATGGATACTGATATGGAGGAATTTCTTGTTGCTACAGTGTTGCCACCAAGCCAGAAACCCACCCCACTATATTAGCTATGAGAGCACTGCAGAGGGTCAAGAAGTCTGTAGCCCTGAGAGTCTCAACAGCGCACCTCTCGCCTCCTTTCTTTCAAGATCATTTAGCGAAGTATTTCTGAGGCAGCTGACTACATAATAATTCAGGAGTATGTTAGAAGCCTAATAGCCTTCTCCTTGCTCTCTTCTCTCATTTCTTTACAAATCATTTAGGAATCGTTTTGTTAATGGTTTCCGGAAAACCAAGTACCACCATTAGAGCTCATTCATATTTATGTCATTTTGTTTGGGTAATTAAACACAAAGCTCGTCATTTAAAGGTGCGCTATCATTTTCTGTTATCACTAACGAAGTCAAAGTCAGAATGACAATGAGTTTGGCGCTGTAATTTAATAGGTGGGCACTGTAGGGACTCTGAGGCTTGTGTTGTAGCTTCAGAAAATCCAGATAGACACAGCAATGGCACAAAAGCCACAGCTGTAACCTCAGGGCCTGCACAGTGTGGAGTGAACATTCACAAAAGAAGCATCCAGCATCAGGAAACTGGGCTGTCTTCTAACCTACTGCATGCTTTTAAAAATACCTTTTATTGCTAGGTGTGGTGGCTCACACCTTTTATCCTAGCACCTATAAGGCTGAGGCAGGTGGATAGGGAGTCCAAGGCCAGCCTGGGCTACACTAAGTTATGGATTAGCCAAGGGTACAGAGTGAGACTCTGTCTCACAAAAGCAACCAACCAAACTATGGTTTCCTTTTAGACTCACTTCCTCCCCTGACTTAGTAGGTGGGCTGGCTGTGCCCGACTGTTTACTATGCTGAATCACAGGTTCCCGGGATTAATGTCAGTAGTGAGCCTTTTCCAACAGTCTTCTCTATCTCCTTTCCTGGCTCTGGATTTGCCCACCTTGGGCATCTCTGACAGAGATCAGCTCTCCCTCACAGAACAAGCTGGGAACTACCTACCTCCATGTTTCACTTGGGAGTACCTCCTCTCTGAGGGTCTGCAATAGGGAAATGCTTTTGCTCCACAGGAAAGCTGTAGCTAGCCCTGCTGACAATGAAGTGCCTTGCTCATGTGGTCTACTTTATACCTGGATTCCAGATGAATGAACACACCTGGACTCCAGCCACTGGCACCTTTATAAACTCGGCCATTTCCACTGTTGGTGATTAAGAGTTCCCTGTGGCTAGAGGACTTCACAGCTTCCCCAACTTAGGAGGATTTGGTGGAGAGAGGTGCAAAAAAATAAAACAATGGCGGCTTCTTGAGCTTCAGAAGGAAACCAAACAAAACCCAACTAGATTCACTCAGGAGCTCCAAAGCCTTTAGTTTAGGAGAATATTTAATACTCTTATTAATCATTTTTAATCCGTTTGCTTTTAATTAAGAAACAGCATGATGCTTTACTATCAACATATGCCAGGGAGCAGATTAATTGTGGCTTAAGATAACTCTCCTTGATTGGTGTAATGTATTAGCTAACGAGATGCTGGCTTCTAACGATGCTCACACACTACACTGGAGAAAGGCAGCTACCCTCTAGAGTAAATACTCTTGCCTTCCCCTCCTGCAGGCACAAACTACAGTAGGTGTTTAAACATTTAAAACAGTTCCCAGGCAGAATAACAGACAGCAACACATTCCAAGTTTTTAGATGCTAAAAATATGGACCCTGCATATAAAACATGCTGTTTATTCCGAACACAAGATGACACCACCAAGTCTGAAGCCCACAGTACATGAAGAAAGAGGACTCTTGAGTTCTAACCAATTAAATTTTAGCAAAAAGAAACAAACTTTTGTACACACAGTGCTATGTTTTCCCTCAATCTGTCTGGGAGGGCTTACCATGCTCTGAGCTATTCTCTTGCACTCAGGAAAAGCAAGCTGCCTTCTGGGACAGCCATAAGACTCACTAATCCAGTCATGAGGAAGGGCAGTTCCAAGGGGGAAAGCCATTATCACTTTCTTCCTTAGAATTATAAAAAAATGTAGCTATTTCCCTTCCTAGGATTCCAGAGTAGATCTTAAACAAGTGTGAAATGCTGGGTTGCTAGCCCCACGACAGCCTTGGGCCCATATCACCGGCCTGACATCCCAGCCAGAGCATCTTAATATCAATAAAATACCAACAATTAAACATCACAACACTGACTCGCCTTACACGTTCACCAGACAACTCTCTCTTTCTACATCAATGGATAAGTATCTCAGGCACCACTCAGCCTCACTAATTATATGTAATAATTAGTCTAGCTTACAAAATCTAAATGACCTGTTTGAAAAGGTTTATTTCTAATGCACTGGACAGCTGTTAAGCTCTCCCTAAGCAATGGTTGTACAGGTCCAGAGAGTGACTAGGGCACAACCTGGTGGCTGTGAGCCTCGACTACCACGTCTATAAATGACTTCACCATGTGAGTTACTTAGAGATGCTTCCAGCTGGAGAGATACCTGGTGTAGACATATATATCCTAGAAAGGAAGCTGCTTTTAATGTATCTATGTTTCTAAGGTTATGACCTTCTGAAGCCCAAGATGCAATGTGATTTCTTTCAGAGTCTTTGCGGCACAACACCAAAAGACCATGTGAACAGTGGCTTGCTAGATTTTATGGCTGGGCCAGGCAATTCTTGCCTATTTTCCCCTTACCTCATCCCTCGCTGATACACCAGGCCATCTGTGGGTGCATGAGACAGTAGAGACCTTATCAACAGTTCTCTCTCTGATCCTCATTCCATTGGAACTCCAGAATAAGAGGAAGTTTGGGTAACTAACTGGACAATTAGAATGAATTAGGGCATTAAGCCCTGGGGACACTAGTGTGAGTCTGGTAGCCCTTCCAGAATGAGTCAGTTCAACTAGTCTCATGCTTTGACTTTGCTTATGTGCTCTCTTTCTCTCTCCCCCCTCTCCTCAGCCTCTCCCCCACCCCCCAGGCTCTCACCATGTATTCCTGGCTAACCGAAACTCATAGAAGATCACATCCTTGAGTTCTGGGATTAAAGGTATGCTCTATCATATCTGGCTGCTATTTAATGTATAACATGCTTTACTTTTGACATTTAAACCCACTGAATCCTGTGATACCATAAACATTATCCCCAATTTATACATGAGGGAATGGAGGCTCAAATTATGTGTCTGATCAAATAGAAGCTAGGCACTTATTTTTACGTGAGTTTGTGAGATCCCAAAAATTTACATTTGTTCCCCAATGTTCCATGCAAAGTCTTTGTTTCTCTGTGTAGCCCCAGTTGTCCTGAAACTCTATAGACCAGGCTGGTCTCAAGTGTTGGGATTACAAGCATGCACAGCCACTGCCTGGCTCCATGCAATGTTTTAATTGTGATTTCTCCTGTCAGAGTCTTCAGGCAGAGAACCAATTAGCCTATTGGGAAAACTGCATACTTCAAATTGTAGAGCTAGAAATCAAGAGAGAAACCATCCCCATGAAGCAAGCAAGTGCCATGTTTGCACAACCAAATTCAATCCACAGCTCTTGGAACCTTTTCCTTAGGGAGTTGTAGCGATGCTGTTGCTTTTACCCACGGTGAGACCATGAACTATAAATCCAACTACTTCCTGCAACACGGCTGCCCAGTGGATCCAAGTGCGATCCTAGAGCTCATGGGATGGAGGTCTCTAAGGGGAACAAAAGATTTGTATTGCTTAATTTTCCATTCTAAAACCCTTTGCCAGGATCAAGAAAACAAAATCTCTGGGGGAAAAAACAATACAAAGCATGGCTAATAAATGCCTGTCACTACATTCCTTCTTAGCCAATAACAGCAGCAAAGGTCTTGATACTCAAGAGGACTCTACCAGTCTTTGCATTTGAGGGAAACAGACATGAAATCTGTCATTATTTGAAGACCCTGCCACCATACAGAGTGCTCTCAGCCACTTCTTAACATCAGGCAGCTTATATAGTAGCCCTTCAGAGGCAACTCTACACCTTGAACACTGCAGCACTTTCTTCTCTCGAGGGCACTGCAGATTTTATCACCTATCCCACACTCGGCCTGCTGAGCCTGCAGAATGTGGCAGGAGGTTTCAAAGCCGTATGTCCTGACTTCACAGGATCACTTGTCCTTCCTTTCTCTTTTCCCTGTCACATAGGATGAGAGCTCACGGGAAAGGCAATCTTCTGTAAACACAAGCAAGGGAAATAGTATCAACTGGTATTCAGTGTGCAGACAGCCTCTTCCTGAGCTGTGAGCCTGCAGTGTCTTCTGCACTCAATCCAGCAAGGAGCCTGTGCACACACAGTTCCCCATTGATGAGAGATAGCAATGGCCTGTTTCTTTAGACACACTGCCCCCTGGGAGGATGCCACTAAGGAGTAAGTGAGGGGACCTATCTATTCACTTCATGCTTGGAGGGAAGCTATTCCTTCTCCTCATCCTTGTGCCCACCGAGGCTGTGCATGTCCATTAGTGACTAATGTGGTAGGGAGGCGTATGGGCCACACACACACACACACACACACACACACAC
>LOEQ01000441.1:469727-517187 GCA_001685075.1 Bramus lutescens | reverse complement strand
GAGAGAGAGAGAGAGAGAGAGAGAGAGATCATCAAATCTATTAGGCTTCCTGAGGAGTGTAATTCGGCTGCTTACAACCGTCTTCTAGACAGTGCAGACACCTCTGCAGCTTAGGCAGTTGGGTTTCTACTTAGTCAACCACTCTCTGAGTCATCCTGCCAGATATATGCTGCCTTTGCTAGCACATCTTGAACACACAATTGCTTCAGCTTGGAGCATTCTTTCTACCCCTACTCCACCAACACAACTTTTTCTTCTGGTTTATTAAGTCTCTGTTGAGAATCCCTTCCTCCAGAAATCTTGCTTTTCCAGCTTCAAAATTGGGTATCTACTCTGTGCAATATGACTATGCTCTTTGTTGGGTTTAATACCAGGCTTGCTGCTGGGTAGGACAACACAAGCTCTCTGCGGGCAGGCATACTGCTTCTCACTGTTAAGTTCCCAGGGTCTAGTTAAGCCCCCAGGGTCTAGTTCAGTGTCTGGCATGTTTTAAGTGTTCAAAATGGTTTGCTGAATGACTATATGGGCTGCAGATAGGCTCTTCTAGCTTTTCTAACATGATATCATAGCATATTATTTGGCTGTAATTTGGAATGGTAGAGGATCTGGGTTTTAGGTTCCTTGTACTCCCTACCCCTAAAGGCCTGAAGATTCTTAGCTTGACAACCTTTGTAACTCTCATGGTTGGCTGTACAGCATCAAGGTTTGTAGGTGCATCACCTACCTTTACTGTGCCTTCCACTTCTACAAACCAGCGTCTCAACATGGCCTGGATCTGGCCGTCAGTCAGTTCAGGGTTGGCATTGTGGATTTTCTTCTTGACCAAGTCCTCTAGCAGGAGACGCCTCAGCCGCCAGTAGAAGAAGGTACGGGATGTTTTCCAATCTAAGATGTCCTAGACTCCCAGAAGAGCACAGAGGAATTAGTGTAGACATTCTGGCTGGCACTAGCACTCAATCTGAAGAAACCCCACAGCCATAAAAAGCCACTCTCCAGAAAAGCCCTTTAGAGACCCCAAAGCTGGCCTAAACTCCCTACACCCCCAGTACATCCCTACAAATCACAGAACACTGTGCACAGCCAGTATTCTGGCAAATGCTATCCTACACATGACTGTAGTTCTGAGGAAGAGGCTAAGTTCTCAGAGAACTAGAAAGGGAAAAGGGACAGCTCAACTTTCATGCAGATCAATGGTGAATTAGCTATCACCATAACTTTGACATTGTAGTAATTCAGTCTGAGGATCACCTGTTTTGCTGTTCACCAACAAAGAGCTTGCCTGAGGATTCCACAGAAACCTAAATCATTTTGTTTTAGATGGCAGTGGATACAGAAAGGGGGAAATATCTCTTAAAAATCTGAAATGGTTTGATCTGCACAAGCTGTGTTGATGTGGCTCTAGCAGCTCCCTACTTGTGGGCCTATGCCACTTGCAGGGCTCTGATAAAGTCAGAAATGGCAACTGTGGTACTTACATTAATAACACCCTTCTCCTGCATCCGGCCTGGTGTGTCGTGCAAGTCAGCAAACTGCACAGCTACCTGATGGTAAATGGGAATTAGGAACTCCTCCCGTTCCTTCAACTTGTTCTCCAGTTCCTTCCGCTCAGTGGGGCTTAGCTCTGGGGTGCCTGCAATTACATAAACCTGCCTGTCACACTGCAGGGATCAGGAATCTTGGCACAGATGCAGTCACAGTCCTTCCCTCTAGGGCCTGGCTTTCCACTGCATCACTCTTTGCTATATAACAGACTCTATGAGATAGTACTCCTGTCCTTGCTTTGTCACAGAGAGCCCATGTGTCTTCTTTTCCCTACAGGTCACGAGTATGAAAGTAGTGGTGGCAATCCTGCTCTCCAGGTCTCTCTTAAACAGGAAAAGTGACCACCTGAAGGTCTGTACCTCTCTCATCAGTTCACTGTCCAACAGCAAGGCTCCTCTATCCCTACAAGTCAAGATACCATGCCCACCATTAGAGTAATTGGACTAGTCCAAATATAGGATTTTGTAGGTGAGCTTCCCCTGGGACTAGAATATAGACCAGCAGCTCTGGTTTTAGCAAGTCCTCAATAGGTGCCTGTGAAACTGCTAAGCACTAAGATCACCCCTAAGTTGCAAGCTGCTGTATTCCTTAGCTTCTAATGTCAGATTTGAATATTCTTAACCTCAAAGTAGTACAGTTCAACCAAGTAGAACCAGATTCATGTAACTCACATCAGTCCTGACCCAATCCCTGACCAGGTGACAAAACTCTAGGTCTTAGGCTAAAAGAGAAGAAAAAGGGAAAGAGAAGAGCAGATTCTGTGTGGATTGCTAACATGGAACACAGAGTACCATCACCTCATCAGAGATGACGCTCTTGTTACAAGGAAGACCGTCTCCATCTACTGGGTTTTAGTAGAGGTCTTGCTATGTTGTGCTTCCCTCCCTAATTACTTTCAGAGTGGGGTCTGCAATCAATACTAAACATTTATCTGCCTGCCCAGCAAAGCTGAGTACATCTAACTGAAGGAACAATAGGTGACAGCCCTGGTGCTGGAGTTATCTGATATGTTTTGTCACCAATGCTGACAAATACACAAGCACGGGTGATGTGCTGCAGCAGAGAAAGGCCTTTTTCAAGCATATGCCTGTGTGGGAACATGTCTTGTTTTTTATGCCACTACGAATCATATGCTATGAATAGTTTTGGGCTGCTGAGTGAGCCAGAAGTATCACACATAAACAAATGCTAACTAAGCAAGGATGGGACTCTAGCACTTAGTTTTATTTTATGTGACTTTTTGGATGCCCAGCTCCACCTCTCCATTTTAAAACTGTAAGAAGCAGTCACTGACCTGCTGTCTCAGACCCCATTTAGTCTTACCAACTCCTGAGGCTGTATTCTTCTTAGCATCTTACAAGTAAACATACAGATAGACACCAAGAACTTGTGTGAGTCATCAAGTTGACAGATCAAGAAAGTGACAGCCAGGACTCAGGGCAGCACTGCCCTGAAGCTGTTGGACAGTATCATACTGCCTTTCTTACTTGCAGAGGACTACTACTTCTGCAGTAGTGGACCCTTCCATTTCAGGCTAAGTCATATGGAAGTCACCTTAGTCCTATTGTGTAGCGAAGACAAAAGAACGTCTGCCATGTTCTCAGCAGCACCAAGATTTAAAGGAGCTTCACCTTTACTATGAGGTTGAAGATGTAAAAATGCTGGGCCCTCAGGAATGGCAGGACTTTCATGAAGAAAGTTCAGCAGGGAACTCCAAACCCTTCAAGATTCTTCTAGGTAAGCAGCTGACATTATACTTGAACTCACATATGCATCTACATGGGCCATATATAACACACCACTTATTGTGTGTCAGGCCTGCACATGAGGCTTTCAGGATCATATACCTCATAAGTCAACACACACACGATTCAGACCTAGGCTGGACAGCTGTTAACCCTGCTGCTAAGCTGAATCCTTGAGTGCTGCCAAGTATTTCCATGTCGCTTCACATACATTGTCTCTGATCCTTATACCCTCCTTATAGACAAAGTATCTATTTTACAAACCAGAAAAAAAGAGGCTCTGAAATGTAAAGTGGCACCTAGCTGTTAAGTAACATAGTCAGAATTTACACCTGGGTCTGGCCACCCCCAATGCCTGTGTTTGTCCTCCTTAATGGTACCAAAAGTGGTCAAGCAGATCTCCAGTAGTTGGACTGTTGGTTCCTTGTGTTTTGCAGAATTAAGAGCAGCCTCAACACTTGGACGCAGGAGGAGGAACTATAGGCTGAAGAGAGCCTTCAGGAGGAGTAGGGGAGGTCAGGCCAATTGTGCTAGTCTCGAGTTTCAAAGGAATAATGAAATAAATACTATGGTGCTCTTGTTTTCTCAGGAGTTAGAAAATGAGGCAGCGTTTCCCAAAGGCCACCTCAGAAAAGAAACAGGGCAAGGAGAGGTGCTGAGAAGACTTAAACATATAAGAAGGCCCAGCGTCTGTGTTTTGTTTTGAGGAAAAGTGTCTCTAATCTTTTATGTCCTAGGAGCAGAAGGTTGCTCTCAGGTGGGTGCTACCCTTATGCTGTACACGGAGGGCCTGCTGTAGCACAGCAGCCAGCCCTGGTAATGATTTAGGGGAGATTAACAAATATGTCAATGTCTATTTTCTGCTTAATTTAAAAGCGGCGTCTATAAAGATTTTTGACTTCTGAACCCTGTTCTCCTGGAAGAAAGAAGGTAAGAATGAGGAGGGGATGAAGAGTGATTATCCTATCATTGATCGTTTGTCAGGAGCATTTCTTATTCACTGGACTATTGTAAAAAGCTAAGCTCACGATCAATCCTGTAAGCTCCCTGTACAATTAAATATCTTGGAATGGTTTTCTTTCTTTTCTAGCCAGATTGCAGGGCCTCAGGGTTTTTAGGAAAGCAAATGTGAGTGTGTGTGAGAGAGTGTGTATGTGTGTGTTTAAGAATATGCTCTACAGCCATTCTCTTCTGGAGTCCTGCCTTAGGCAAAGGCTGAAACAGGAGAAAGGTATGCTGCTCCTGTCCCTTCACAAAATCCAAGTTCCCATTAAACCCTAAAACACCAAACCTTATGATTATAGAACCAACATACAAGAGTTAAACACAGATGAGGCATCGCTAGCCTAATCAAGTGTGAAGAGCTAATATCACTGAGAAGGTATGATGCCTCTATTTGCTCTAACACGTAAGACCTGAAAGGTCATGTCCTCAAAGATGAGGAGACTAAGAGACAAGTAACTTGCTTAATGCTACATACAGAGCCAGGAAACCAGAGCTGGGGGGTTGATGCCTACAGAGTCTAGCCATAGTCCTGGATCTTTATGTATTCTTTTAGATTCATTTGTTTTATCTGTATTACTCCTTCATTTTTATGTGTGTGCGCCACACGTGGACCTGGCACCTACACAAGTCAGATCAGTGCCTACTTCAGATCCTCTAGAACTGGAGTTACAAATGCTGTGAGCTACCATGTGTGTGCGGTCTGGTCCTCTAGAAGAGTAACAAGTGATCTAACTACTGTGCTATTTCTTCAGCTATAATTCTGGGACTTTAAAACAGCTTAAACTGATCTACATGTATCTCAGGCCAGGAGCCAGTCAGCCATATCTGAAGCCAGGTCAAGCAGTACCACCAGAAGAGCTACTGGCTTCTGCAGCAGTTGTTTAACACAGAAGGTGGCAGGTGAGGGTCAGCCCTACCCTAGGTCCTAGCAGACACAGGGAGGAGTTTCTGGGGACTGAGACTTTTAAAGCCAAGAATGATGACCCTCAGAAAGCACACCCCTCGGTCTAAGTGCAGCTTCTTGTTTACAACCCTAATCTGGGAAATGGGGATAAAGTTTTATTTTAAAAAAAAGTAATATTAAAGCTTAAATTTTTAAAAATTTAATTTATTTATATTTTATGTATGAGGGTTCTGCATGTATACCTGCATGGCAGAAAAGGGCATCAAATTCTATTATAGATGGTGGTGAAATAACACAAGGTTGCTGGAAAATGAACTCAGGACCTCCAGAAGAGCAGTCAGTGCTCTTAACTGCTGAGCCATCTCTCCAGCCCAACATTAAAGTTTTTTTTAAAACAAAACATTCTTAACTTTTCTTATAAAGGGGCTATAAAAATTTAAACCTAACTTTTAACTTTTCATTTTTATTTTAAACCTAAGCTTAATTTTAACTTTTATAGACTCTTCTTCATTCTCTTAAAAAAGAAGTTTGCTTTGATTGGTTAAATACGAGATATACAAGAGATAAGAGCTGGATTACCCTCCCTGCAGGGCTCCTGAACACCACAGATATTAGACCTTGATACTGAAAAACCACAATAACTGAATTCTTTTTCAGGATCAAAGGCATCAACACAAGTAGCAGTTAGAAGAACTATGCACTCTGGTTTTCTTTGTTGAAGATAGTAAAAAAATCATCTAAAGTATCTCCATATTTCCATATCCATAACAGGAATACTTAAAAAAAATACAAAAACTACAAAAACCATTCTTGAGAAACTGTAAGTCAGACCTTGTTTTAAGTGCCCCAAGTGAGCTATTTAGAATGAACTTTGCAGTGAGTCCTTTGGTAAAGCAAATAATCCTTCTGTAATGGGAATAATTTTTCTCAATGCATCTAGGTTTCCCCTGACCCACAGTCCCATTTTCATATGTCTGCTTTTTTTTTTAAAAGGGGTCACACCTACCCTAAATACAACTGCATATCATTGCATTTTGATTCTAAGTGCAATCTTCTCAGGGGATGTCTGATCCTGAAGTTCCTTGCAATAGTGTGAGTAATCTCTTGTTCATATTTAAATAATCATTATATTATCTCAGACTTCCAAATAAGAATAAAAATTGAATAATTCTCCCTTCAATTCTGCCCCCTTACCTCATACAGATATGGCCACATGAGAAAGTGAGGAAACAACAGAGAATTTTCTGAATTCTGGTATAGAGATCTCTCTACAGCCTTTGTTATTTTCTCTCCCTAATCTGCTCTGCCTAAATCTGACAGGGATCTGGGCTAATTGAGAACAAGTAGGGACGAGGGCCTTGGGCATAATCTGACAATGGTCTTCAGGTAGAGAGAGGCCTGGGTTTAATGAACAAAATCCCTGCCAAGTCCTAACTGTGAATCATACCTTTCTGGTGGGAGTGGGGTGGGGGATGGGAGTGGGAGTGGGGGAGGGGGCACACAGGTCCTTCTGTAAATGTAATTAATTGAATTGGATTGGGATCAAACTAAAACAGCTCCCCCATAAATGTCACATTCTCACTAAATTTCATCAAGCCAAATAGGCTTTGAATTAAAGTGAAGAGGTGGGTTTTTAGCTACTACCAACTTAAGGAAGAATGTAAGATCGCACTTACTTACATGACAAAAAAAAATACTTTCCTCAGCTTCCTCACCACACAGGACACTCCAAGCACTACAGGGGAGACACCACTTTCAAGGCATATAAACTGGGACATCTTTATTTCCTAGTCTCAACTTCCGAGGCAGATCCTCTTTCTGCCTCAGACAAACAATACTGGGTCTTTTTAGTTGATAACAGCTTGAAGGGGTAGGAAAATGCATACTTTGACAGTAACCCTGAATCTCCACCACCCAAGATAATCCTTTCCAGGTCATTCTTGTTGATAAAGAGGTAGCTCTGGAGAAAGGCATTCTGGAAGTTTCTACATGCATATCTGCAACTGCACAAATCTTCAACTGCACCAGGTACCTCAGGTCATTCATTAGGCATGCTGGGTGCTAGTTAGACCTGAGGGATCAAGCGAGGGCCAGGTGAACGAGTCAGCCATCAGGGAGGTTTCATATGGGAAGAACTATGGAGCTACATGGCAGGATGCCCAGCTGTTTGGGAACAGGGCCATGATAGAGAACAAGGGTCTCCCTACCTGACTCCTTTGCCTAGGTGCTTGCTGTGCTGAGGGAAAGGGACATCAGGAAGCTAATAACTGCTTTACACTTGGGCTACATAGTTCTGTCTCCATCTAAATTGTTATGTCATTTCACTCTGCATGTAAAGAGAAGGCTCAATAAAGATTTATAGGGAGAACCCAGCTCAGTTCAGCAAAGGCCAGGCTAGCACAGCACTTCTGCTCCCTAGCCATTCCTCTGCTCTGGTTCTGAGAGGCAGCAAAGGGATTGATACTGGAAGAATGGGACTCTGTTTCCAGGGAAGGAATTTGATTTCCTTAAGTCCAAAATGGTCAGATGTAATCCTCCCTTCGATGACTTTAGCAAGGCATGCACTGAGAACACAGGGTCAGAACTGGTTCAGCAATGAGACATTCTGCTATCTGAACTTAGTTCACTTACTTTTAAGGGCAATTATTTTGCTGTTGTTACTGTAGATCTGCAAACTTCTTGCCCAAACCAGCCACAGAAAATGGTTAAAAACTCATTTAAAAAAAGTAAACTCCTGATTTCAATCCTTAGCTCTCTTATGTCATGTATCTATCAAATAAAGAGTTTGGAAGAGATGAAGTTAACTGTTCAGAAATTATTATTCATATCCTTAGAGAATGAACTGTAATTTTGTGCAGTCAGTCAGTCTACACCGGTTAGTCTAGGTGCTCTGTGAATGCTCCCCAGTACAGAGGCTGACTTGGAAGGAGATCAGAAACACAAGATAACAACCACTCCCATAGGCTTTCTCCTAAATCAGATTTCCTCTGTGCAGTTGGTTTTAGCTCACAAAGGGAAAGAATCCCTGTTTGATTTAGACCAGGCTCAGTATTCGGCTTAGGGATTGAGAATTCTATTTTGTGCCCTCCGAACATTTATTGTATATTGTGGAAGACTTGTTTAATCTTGCTTTTTTTTTTTGCTTCAATTTCCCAATCTGAAAAATAAGGTCATTTTTCACCTACTTTGTAAAAGGTATTTTGGTAGTCTTTTGGTAAGGGATTGTGAAAGAAGTCAGAATACAGTGTAAACTCTCCCCACATTGAGTTTCTATTATGTTGTAGTGCATTCAAGCCAATCTGCTACGTTATAACTACTTGAGTAGTCTCTGAAAGGCTGCAAATACCTGTAAGTAACATATCTATGCTTAGACAACTATTTCTAATTTATATCAAGATGCCTTGAGTTAGAGCTTGCTTCATATTTAGCAGACTATAAATCTATAAATTCATTCTTTTTTTTTCTTTTTTGAGACAGGGTTTCTCTGAGTTGCCCTGCTGTCCTGGAATTCACTCTGGAGACTAGGCTGCCCTTGAATTCGGGGATCCACCTGCCTCTGACTCCCAAATGCTGGGCACAGCTTCTTTTTTTGAATGTCATTGTTTGGTCAAGGTTAACTAAATATGATTTTCTTCAGCAGAGATAGGAAATAGATAATGAGATGATTCGTAACAAATGATTAAATGGCCATCATTTGGGAGTCTCCTCCCTCTTCCCTACACATGCTTCTATAGTTAAAGGTTCTAGATGGAGGTAGGAGCAACACCACTTTCTGTGAGAAGGAAGCTTTGGCCCCACACCCTCACCACCCAGTCCTTCTGCACACAGATGTGGAGAGGATCCTCTTACTACCACCCCGTTACTCAAAGGGATGATAACAGCCATTGGGGGGTTAAAAAGAGGCAGTGAACCCCCAGTTAATGAGTAGGAATTCAGCAGGCAGTGCAAGATAAATGGGGCTCTCTCTGCTTCTGCTAGAGTCAGCATGAACTGCGGCCCCGCGGCTTGTTTGTGGCAAATGGAGTGCACGAAATATCAAAGGGCAGTGATCCAGAAGAAGACCGACTTTGACAAATTTTAAATTGGCCAGAAAGAAAACCAGGGAAAAAAAAAGGAGGAACAAAAATAAATGAAAGAAAATTAGGCAATTCTTTGTGTCCTACAATTGTGGCATTGCTGCCTTTGTACAGAATTATTGGTAAAACAGCAGCGACAATCACTGGATGCCGGGAACAATTATGAGCCACCTAAGTGAGATGCTTATCAGTGGCTGAAGCTTTAAGAGCTTCGCTGTGTACAGTTTTAAGTAACTCACTCTTGGGTTGCAGTCACTTTAATTAAAGTGTATGGGGTTGGTCAGAAGTAATTATCCTGTTTGGAAAAGAAAGGGGGGAAATACCTCAACAAATCTGGCGGCAGTAGATTTCAGAACAACTTCTGCCAGTTTCCCTTTGTATGTGTGCTTTCCCCAGAAAGGGTCAGGCTGCGGCTGGGTTAGTTTTCAGTTGCTGTTACCTGACAGCAAACAATGGGGGCACAAACTGATTATTGAAACTCAAGTCACCACTTTTGGCCAGGTTTCCACTGCTTAGACATGTAGCCTCAACACTATAGGCACTCAGGAGGGTGTCTGATCCTGCATGGTAAAGATAATAGAATCTCCAAATACTATTTCATTAAACTGTTCCCTGGACCATAAACGAGCTGGCGTCTTTCTGCTCCTCCCATTCACTAGGTTGTACTACTTTTTAAGCATAACCTTTCTATTCCTTTATAAAAACAAAAACACAATAAAAACAAAACAAATTATCCTAAGCAATCTTTACTGACATAGCAAGTGGCTCAATGGAAGAAAACCAGTGTTTTAAAAGTATCCAAAAGTCATTATAGGGCTATTACAGTTTAGTCTTCTTCCAAGAGCTCTGAAAACAAATGAGCAAGAGAACTGGCTAGATGCATGATGTGCAAATGCTCCAAGGGCTATGACTGCTGCAGTCACTATTTCGAGGCATATAGTGCACAATCTTTACTTCCATTTTCTGTAGCTCAGGCTGACCCCAGAACACTGTCTGGGTAGAGACTAGCTTTTCTATAATGTGACACTGACTCATAACCCCTAGAAATGAGACAGGCTGTCCAGAGACTACAGAAATAAGAAATATTTAAGTTGAAGATATTCTTCACCTGATTAGCCTGCCTCCCAAAGCAACCTCTAGCTAATGATACTCTACAAGAACATCCCATTAAGTGGGTTATTTGCACTTTAAGGAAATATCAGAAGAAAAATCATGTGACTTTTCTTTTTCAGTATCTACCTTCCCTCCTATCACACTATTTCATTCTACCAGGTTCTTACCACATAGAGGATAGTAAATAAAGATCATCATGAATTTGATCAAATGCTTCAGTGCCTCCTCCCCTGACCTATGAATGCACACATTACAAATCAGCTGAATGGCTCATTGATTTGCCAGGAGAACAAGCAGACATACCCAATCGCTCAGCCAAGCGGATGTAGATTGGATCTACCCGACGCATGGTTTTCACCAGATCCTTTTTGCGGAATTTGATTTCTACTGTCCCTTCTGGTTCCAGAACAGATCCCCTGGTTGCAAAAAAAGAAAATAAAGCAGAGGACACAGAATGAAGTCAGTTATAATTTGTGGACCAGGAAATAGCTTCATTACTGTTTTAGCCACCCATGGTTCTCAGAAGTTACCCCTGGGAAAAAAGGCAGATACCTAAGATGTATCTAAGTGAGGTATGAGAAAGGTCTAACATAAAGCAATTTAAATAATTCTCATTATCCCACCAGTAGATTTCCATCTCAAGGAGAGAATACAGATTCCACCACGGACAGCTGATGAAGGTGACAGGCATCACATTTTTGTTTTTCTGAAAAGCAAACAAAACAAAAATCCCAAAAGGTAGGCCCCTAGCAGAGGAACTACCTCCAGTTCTTGGGCTGTATTTGTATGTGTAGGGTGGGGGTACTGTTGATGACTGTCCTGTACCACAGCTGTGAATCTGCTCCTGAAACCAGACACACTAGGCCAGGCTGCTGAGAGCCAATAGATCTTTCTCTCTCTTTCTGTTGTTTTTTAGTTTCTCTGTGTAACAGTCCTGGCTGTTATGGAACTCTCTTTGTAGACCAGGCTGTCCTTGAACTCACTGAAATCTGCCTGCCTCTGCCTCCCAAATGCTAGGATTAAAGGTGTATGCTAACACCGCCCAGCTAGATAAAAATTTCTTAATGTTTAGGGCAGGGTTTCTGGTATTAGAATATCATTAATATTCACTGTAAGAAACTCTGAGGCCTTCACTTTGCTAACTTCCATAGCACCAGACAGGATGCTTTATCTACTTCTCTGATCTAGTATCAGGGAATAGTTTAGGACTTAAAAATAAACTTGTAGGTGTAGAATATCAGCTTAGGAAGTCAATGGTGAAACTATTGCACATTCCCAAGAAACCTTTGAAGTAGAAGGCTAAGATTTGAGGAGAAAGAAATAGGTGTTCCAATAAAATGATGACATGCAGTAAAGTATATGGACAATGATGCTGATGTTCTTCAGAAAGGATCATGAACACATTATGAGAGGGTGCTGGGCTTGATGTGTCTTATTTAGTTTCAAGAACTTCCTTCTTACAGATGTGGGCTTCTCTGTAGTTTTCTGAGGGTTTGCAAACAGAGTTCTTTAGCCATCTTAGAATATTAGAGTAAAGCCTTGGGCTCCAAGAGAAGGGAGCAGCTTTGGTTTGGAGTCAGTACGTGGGTTCTGTGGTGTATATCAATAACTACTGAGCTCATTAATAGGAGACACAGTTCCAGAAGAGCAAAGGCCACTCCAAATTTACCTACAATTAGTGGATTAAAACCTATAACTGGGCTAGAGAGATAGTTCAGTGGTTAAAAGTGCTTGCTATTCTTTCTGAGGACCTGAATTTGATTCTTAGCACTCATGATGGCTTTTACAACTAAGTAGTCCAGCTCCAGGGATCTGATACCCTCTTCTGACCTGTATAGACAGACCCTACACATGACATACATTCACAGACACTTGCACACACACATAAATAAAAACAAATCTTACAGACACACACACACACACCAACAAAAACAACCCCTAGAAGTCCTGATTACATTTGAGTCTTTCATTCCTTTAATCTCCCTTTGCTCCAAAAAAGAGATGGTTAAGAGTCATAACCAAACAGGAAGGGAGAATCTGAGTTTGGAAGGGCCTGAGAAAGAGAACTTTGTGGTAAAATGATGTGGGATGGAGACTGGGATGAGAAAACCTGACTCCAGCCTGGTTTCCTTATCATGCAAGTAGACACTATTTAGATAGCCTATTTTTTTCTCACCTTAGAGTCCTTTGGGAATGGAAAGATTCAAATGAAATTGTCTTGGCTACAATTTTCCCTAGGGGTAGGGAGACCAAAATCTACAGGGTCCCTAGAGGCATTGAATGTAATAAAGAAGGCATGATACCTGCTTTCTCGGTCAGCATACATCTCCATGTGCCGAGGGTTGATGGTAGGGTCAATCACAACCCAAGAACCACCCCGCAGCTCAGCTTGGGGAGGAATGTAAACCATAACAGGCTGGGAACATTCTCGCAAACCATCCACAATGTAAGCGCCAAACTTGAGCACTTGGTCATACATATCTATGGAGAACAAGACAAATTAGAAATAATCAAACTTCTCTTCAAAGCAGATATAGAAAACAGACTATGATGGCACACTGTATCTCCACGGGAGAAGTGACAGGACTGAGAGTTCCAGCCACCAGGAGTCCTATGACAATCCCAAAGGGAACAGAGATTGATGCATCCGCCTGTACCCCACTCGAGACTTCAGAGGAGCTTCAAAAGCACAAGACAGAAATTCAGTCATTCATAAGATACAGTATGCAAAGCCCATGATTAAATAACCATTTTATACCCTCCTTGCATTTTGGTATTCAGGTTTCACCACATTAATTCATACTTGCTCTACAAACGTTATGTATTTTTCATGTCAATATGTGATCTCTCTCACTACATTAAGTTTTCTGAAGGAAGGAACGATTCTAGCTTTTTTCAATTCCTTTCATGATTCTTAGAGTACAATGAGTTCTTAAAATATGCAGATAAAACAAATTAAAAAAATATGCAGCTAATGGCAATGGGTCCTGAAAAAAAAATTCATCCTTAAAAGCTGGAGCCAGGGGTGTTAGGGCACACCTATAATCCCTGTTCTTGGGAGGCCAAGACAGGAGAATTGTGACTTGTGAGGCCAGCCTGGACCACAGGATAAGTTCCAGTTCAGTCTGAGCAACTTAGCAAAACCTTGCTTCAAAAATAAGATAAAAACTGGACTTTTCATCCCTGTATACACAAAAAGACCTGCCCAGTACTGAAACATACTCAGTGCTTAAAGTCAGTACTGAATGAGTGAATGAGCATACATACTTTTGAAAGAACATAAAAATTATTTAGTAATTGTACTTTATAGGATAATAGTGAGTAGGAAATTATATATGCACACTCACATATGAAATCTCACATGGCTGCATGAAGAGCCAACCTTTCCATTCTGTTCGAGAATACTCAGTAGTCCCCCAAAGGCCAGGACCAGCTTACAAAGACCCTTGGTGCATAAATGAGCTAGTCCTTGGGATCAGTCCTTTATTTCCCAGTGTTTTATGGGCTGCTTCCCATTTCCCAGCTCCCTAAAGTTTAAACATGGCTAGTGTTAAGGCTCTGATTCCAGACATTTAATGAGTACTTCAGTGGAGCCACAAAGGATCCTTCCCAAACAATAAAGACAGGTTCAACCAGGATCCATGCTTCCTATCCAGACAGGACTTCAATTTGGAATAAACCAATTCTGAAAACCAAGGCAAAGAAACATTTTTCAGGAAGTTAAGAGCAAACCAAATAGAAACTTCCACTGTAGTTACAAGCAAATTAAATTGTCACTTTCTCCAGAGTAAAAATGGCTCTATATTCAGAACATCAGTGAGCACAGCTTATTTTGAGGCATATGCCTCTGGCCATAGCTCTAACCTGGCTTATCTGTAAGGACTTCAGAAATTCCAAGTTTTCTCCAGGATACATTTCCTAGTCTGTGTGGAGCATGTATGGTCATATACTCTGTATATATGGTCAGAGTGAGGACATGTATTTCTTTGGGTGGAAAGCAAAGACCAAAAAAATTTACTGCTAATTGCACAACTGCTGTATGAAGAGCAGGAATAAAGGACTTTAAGCACTTTATGCTAATTCTGTGCTTATGAAAATAATTGCTCAGCTCAAATTATTTTAACTAAATTAATTCTTTAGTGGCTATTTCAACCAATGTTACATAATAAAATAATAGTGTAATTAGCACTACATTTTTCAGTATTGCCAAGAGAACAGTTTCAGAACAAGTAGCAGAAAGGAGCAGCCCTCTTGGTATATGCACTGAAGAGAAAAGGAAAGTGTAGATAAAAGATGAAAATAAACAGAAGATAGAAAATAAGTCATTTGACTTGAAAAAAATTATATTACAGGTAAATGAAGACAGACTCCAGCCACTTTCCTCATTTTTGTTAAAAGTGAATTTATATAAAAATCTATCTGGTTAACAGAGCTACTCTACAAAGGGCGTTCATTTAATACTAAAAAGACACCACCTGACTTCACACTATATAGAATTAAGATAAAGCTAAGTGCAGATTTTTCTTTTTTTTTCTGTGAAAAGGATTTTGGTTTTTCCTTATCATCGGAGTAGATTATGGTATACCAGGAAGCATGACTGTACACATACATACTCATGTGCCCAAGTATAAATGCACAACATTAATAATCAGAATATTATCTTTTTCCTATATCCATGTTATAGCTAGTAAAAGGAAGTTTAGTTAAGTAAGACTAAATGGCAGAGATGACATTCAAATGCAGTTTTCCTTTTGAGATAGGGTTTCACCATGTAACCAGGCTGGCCTTGACCTTACGATTCTCCCTCTTGCCTCCTGATTGCTGATACTGCAAGTATGCATTTCCATGTCCAGCTTCAAACGTACATCTTACAACTTTAAATTACCATTCTACTGCCTCACTTTACTCATTCTTACTGCTAGGAGAGAAGGTGAGGCTTGAGAGGAATCTGTAACATCTAATGGCTGACTTCACTAAAACCAGAAGACACTTGAGTGATTGAACCTATCTAACTGTGGCCTGGATTTCCTTTATGTTCAGAGATGTCAGGAACTGTATTGATGGAACTAGCAGTTATGTGAAGGATCTGGCTGCCAAACAAATACCTTTAGGTTCTAAAACTGACGTGGAAAGGGGACTTTAGGCTTCTTTAAAGCTGCCATGCTTAGAGCTAAAATAACACCTTCATGTCCTCTAAACACCATCTCCCCTGGAACACCAACAGACCCATAATGCAATTGTCACAGCATCCCCAAACAGGCTATTCAATATAAACACAAAACAAATTCTACAATTAATATTCTAATACTGAATTGCAAGTTTCCCCAAACCAGGTATTTTCAAACAATGATCTGACATACAAATGTTTGAAACGCCTTCATATTTAAAAACCAGAGTAAAAACTTAGCTAAGAATATTGGGGGGGGGATCTCCAAGGGTTTATGCTGACTGGAGTCAGTTCAGAGAAATTTAAAGTCATGTATGTGCTTGCCATTTCTGGTGCCTGAGAAATGTAACTGGACTGGAAATGGAAATATCGATCCATTCTTGACTGGAGAAGAAGGAGCTTTCTAGCATCTTGGAAAAGTACATCTGCATGAATGGTGATCATACCCAGCACCCAGGTATCATCTCTGCCTGGGGCCTTCATTGTTATACAACATGGATAAGTTGTGGCAGTCACAGGCACCAAACAAGGGAGGAGGGCATGGAAGTATTTTCATAGTGCCCCATACTTGCAAACTGGAATGGATCTTATTGGCTTAGGCAAGATTATATTAGGCAGTGAGGTAAACATTAGGCATACACAAACTGCATACATGTAATGTCTCTCATGAGTTCATTGTGGCTGGCAGACATTGTATTTCAACATCCAAGTAATAAGAGACTTTAAAATAGACTTTCATTCCAGTTAAAGTTTTCAATAAATGTGGTTTTTTATTGTTATTTATAACCTGTCCTAGGAAAAAATAGTAAGTATAACACAAAAAGCCAACTGAGAGTGACCCTGTAGCACCAGCAGTGAGGTGGCTTAATATCACTGGGATTTGCATCCTATCAAGCTATTCACACTGAGGCTGGGACCCTGGTGCTAATTTCTAGTAAATTTCACGCTTGATGTCTCCCTGTTGTGGGTCATTGCCGGTTCGTCTAAATAAACTGCTTCCAAATGGCTCTTCCATCTAAATATTCAGCCAGTTTTTATAATTTAATTTTGCATTATGCTGAATAGCCTTCCGGCCAGATAGAACTCACTGGAAAAAAAGCACCAATACCATCTTGACAAGCTTTTATTTATTTATTTATATTTTTTACTGCTTGAATTAGACCTCCTAGGCCGACTAGTAAAGAGATTTTTTTTCCCCTCTCCACTAATGTCAATTTTCAGCATAGCAAGAGCTGTCTCTAATCTTTTCCTACTCATTACACACAATTTTGGAGTCATTTTACCCACAGTGCAGTCGGCTCCTGGCTGTGTGTTTGTGTGCACTGAGGGATGGCATAATTGTTTATTTTCCCTCCCTGCATAATCCCCAGCCAGTATTGAAACCAAAACTGCAAACATCTCCCCAAGGGATGTGCAGAATGACAAGAGGCTCTTAGTTTAGGTCCCTTTACATGAGATAATATGTGGGAAACAGCCAGACCAGTATGTACACAGGAGAGCTTGTTCTTTCCCTTCTTGATTTCACACAGATCTCGAGCTCCCCTAAAGTCTATCTGTCTTATATGATGTGTAAATGGATGCATCACACCAAAATTAAGAAGAAATAACCTTGCTCTGGACTATATTAGGCCAATAACTAATTTTCAACCAGGGACAGGAAGACGGAGGGGATGGCAGTTATTATTTAATGAGTAGGGTTTAAGTTGAAGATGGTAAAGTTTGGGACAGAAATAACACTAATTGTTAAACAGCACTACCAATAAACTGTACACTTAGAAATCATTAAGAAGAGGATTATGTTTATTTCACCACAATTAAAAATAACTTTTTTGAGACAAGAGAGCAAACCTGGCCAACAGAGTTGGATCTTGAACTCATGGAAAGGACAAAATTGACTCCATAAATGCATTGTGGTGTGCTTATATGTGTGTATGCATTACACAAACACACACACACACACACTTAAAAAGAGAGATGGATCTACATTTTTCTATCAACTCTGTCATTTTTTTAAGCTAGTCACTTAAAGAGATTTACTTACCCCAAGCCTCAACTCATGTAAACTGCAGACAACAGTTTGACATGTCCCTTAGAGGTGCGTGTTATGATTACAGGAGGCAACATGAAAGCAGTTAATATAGCTTCTAGTGAAAGATTCATTAACTCTTCCACACCATACTAAGAACTTGCTATGCAACCCAGAACGGCCTCAAACTCATGCAAATCCTCCTGCCTCAGCCTCCCAAATGCCTTCAAAGAATCTTAATTTTGTTCTTAATGTTTCAGGGCTTAGCCACCAGTAAGGGACTGATGCCAAAACAGGCAGCAGGGTTGAAGCTCTTAGTAGAAGTGACAACTCTGACCTCTAGATAAGGTAGGACAGACAAGTGACTCCTTGTCAGTGTGTCAATAAGAGTGTATTCTTAGAGCTCTGCGGTGAAGTCACTAAGGAACAAAATCACTGAATTCTTAGGTCTCAGCATAAAATATACTGCAAAGGAAGTGGGACCAAGTGAAACTGAATGCTAACTGGATCTCACATGTATGAATGGAAAGAGTGCTAACACCCCCATCTTAGCATTCATGTGGTATCCTCTCTTGAATACCCTGGTATTTTGCTTATATATTACAGCTTTATCATGCTACCCAAAGAAATGTTTTTCTTGAGTCATTGAAGCAATAACTGTTTCTGAGTTTCTTCCTTTCTTCAGAGACAGCTAATAAAGTTACACATAGGAATACAGTAAAGTGTATAGGGTTGACCTGATTAAACCATACATTCCTTTTCTCATGGTATTTTCATAGATGATTCACCTTTATAGTTAAAAAAAAAAAGTACACAAAGGGCTGGTAATATGATTCAGCAAGTAAAGGGGCTTGCTATCACATATTAACAACTTGAGTTGGAATTCTAGGACCTGTACGATGAGAGAAGAGAACCAATTCCCACAAGTTGTCCTCTGATCCACCCTCCCCACAACCAAATATAATAA
Source organism: Bramus lutescens (assembly GCA_001685075.1). Lineage (NCBI taxonomy): Eukaryota > Metazoa > Chordata > Mammalia > Rodentia > Cricetidae > Bramus > Bramus lutescens. The sequence goes on along the minus strand of LOEQ01000441.1, from coordinate 498,642 downwards.
AAAAATTAAAGTACATAAGTGGGGCTGGAGGGATTGCTCAATGGTTAGAGCATTTATTTCTCTTGCATTGAACCTAATTTTAGTTTCCAGAACCCACACCTTGGTTCACACACATTTCTAACTACAGTTTGAGGGGATCTGACATCCTTTTCTGGCCTCCACAGGTACCAGGCATATGTGTGGTGTACATAAGTATAAAATAGGCAAAACACCTGGACACATTAAAAAAAAATCCTTCTAAAAAGCATAAGCATTAAACTATATGTATAGTCAAAGCCTTCTCCAGGCAAAGGGTTATTTCTCTAGTAAATATGGGCTTTTTGGAGAATGCAAAAACAGTAATAACAGCTTTTCCTTTTCTCAATGAGACCTGGCAAGTGTATGTCATAGGTAAAAATTATGAGTATCTCTCACATATGGCTAGTAAACTACAAGGGAGAGCTCTCTCAGGCTGTTCCTCTCTCAGAAAGTTGAGGCACTCCTGCTCACAGCTTTGTGCAGGCTCTCTATGGAGAGCTCATTACTTCACATTTCTACACTCTCAGCAATCTCAATCACCCCAGCATGTCAGCTCCTTCCATTTCCCCAGCCCATCTATTCCTTTAGAATCCTGAGGTGAATGAAGAATGCATCCACCACATATTCTTGCAGCCTGTGGGTGCAGATGCTGGCCTTTGCACAGCTGTGGGTGTCTGTCCTTATAAGAGGCAATCCTTCTTGTCTCTCTCTGGGCTGTCCACAGTGTCTCTGTTCATGGAGGGTTCTTATTTAATGATGACACTGGCTGCCTAATCACTAAGAAATTCCCATGGCATGGACTAGAGCCTTTATACTAATGGTCTAATCTGCTGGAGCCACAGGCCTAGGGCTGTTGGTGGATAATAATAAAAGATACTAAAAATTGCCACAAAGAACGGCCAGTCTCTGGTACAGACTTTCTTCATTTTTTTTCCAGTTACTGTTAATTTCTGAACACATCTTGGTCACTGGAGCCTGTCAGAGAGTGATGTGAATGGAGAGGGTGGGAACCAGTGAAACACTACTTCCCAGGACCACCAGAGCAGTCTAACATCTACCTATGAAAGCCAAATCTTCAACAGTAGCCTACCTACACAATACTAGATTATTCTGGAATTTTTTTTGTAAGATTAGAAGACATTATCTGTTTTTGGCAGGTGGAGGAAAGGGGGATGTTTGAGACAGGGTTTCTCTGTATAGTCCAGGCTGTCCTAGAACTTGATCTATAGATCAGGATGGCCTCTAATTCAGATATCCACCAAGCTCAGCTTAGACGACATATTTTATTGTTCCAGTATCTCAAAGGGAGCTGTCAGGTCACAGGTGACAAGTTGTTAGCACACCCACAGGATCTCTATTACTTATACTCTGCCAACAACCTCTTCCAACACCCTCCTAGTCTCTGCCTAGCGATCACTGATACCCCCTGGAGCCCAGGGCAGACCTGCCACTTTGTTCCCAGCCCACCAGTCACCTTTCATCCCACCAGAGAAGCCTCTCCAGTTGGCAAAGACCATTAGAGGTAGCCCTTCACGGTTAAAGTCCTTGATAGCTTGATAGGTCTTAAATGCAGAGTCTGGGAACCAAACCTGGCCAGCCTGCTGGATTATCTGTTGAGGAGAAAGTCAAAAAAGAGCCAGTTAACAACAGTTTGAAGGAGAACCTCCCCCAACTGATCAATACGACGTTTATTAAAAATAGTAAACTCAAGATCAAACAAAGACTGTTGTTCATCATGAGGATGATCCTTGAAGTGAAAAGAAAGGATCCTGGCTCCCTAACCCTGTGAAACACTCTTCTCTTGGGAGCCTGACTATACATTAGTCCTTAGACAAAAGGAGGAGTTGAACTGCTTCTCCCAACCAGTAATAGGAACTCTTTTCAGAAGCAACTCAATTATATTACTATCTTTTTCTTTCTATTCTTTTATGTATGTATGTACATGCGGGTGAACATGTGTGTACCTATGTGTGCATGTATGCGAAGGCTAAGAATCAACAATGAATGTCATTCTCAGGTCCCATCTACTTTGATTTTTTGAGACAGGGTCTCTCACTGACTTAAATTTCACTTAAGTGGGTGAGGCTGGCTGGTCAGTAAGCCCCAGGAATTCCCCTGTCTTTGCCTCCCCAGTGTTGGGATTACAGGCATGTGCCATCACATATAAACTGTTTTTGTTTTGTTTTGTTTTTCCGAGACAGGGTTTTTCTATGTAGCTTTGGAACCTGTACTGGAATTCGCTCTGCAGAGCAGGCTGGCCTCAAACTCACAGAGACTCACCTGCCTCTGCCTTCCTAGAGCTGGGCTTAAAGGCATGCACCACCACCCCACAACTGGAATCCTCCTTTAAGAAAAATAAAAGATGGGGGCTGTACCTTCCACATCTGGCCTTCTGGAGACTGTGCTATCACTCCTAGGTGTAGTTCAGAAGCTGGACCAGATGAGCATCAGTGCCCACTGCCTCTGCTACACTAGTGCCCCCAACAAAAGCAGACTGCTTTCTAGCATCACCAAGACCACTACAGAGGCCTATTTAACTTTTCACATAAAACTTCTGCTTGCAGTGATCCAGAGGCATCTTGAAAGTGATCACAGTGTTCTGCAATAATTTAAGGTGGCTGCCACCCTTCCATCTAAAATCTAGTGGCTTGCAATACTCTCAATATATCTGTGGGCACTGTAGTACAAAGGTACTCCAAGCACAGCACAAGATGTATTTGAGGTGACCAACCTTGGCTTCAGAATCCAGGTTTGCAGGATCAGCTGGAATACTGAGTTCCACAGTTCGGGTTTCTACAGCAACTACTCCCACAGGTATTCCCCCTAACCTGGGGTGAGGGGGGAGAGACAAGCCACACAGGAACATAATGCATGTTACTATTATAATTAGGCATTTATTTTTATTCATACAGAAACATTGAGGGAAAACTGGAAGCAGACAGTAGGGGTGAGTTTGATGCTTCTAGGGGTTAAATGTGAGACTTCTGAGGGTTGGTATTTATTTCACAAATATGAAGGAAAGTCCCTTCACACTCACTCATATTCTAAAATGCCCAACAAGATAAATTCAAACTGAATGCTGTATTAGGGGAGCCTCAATAGCCTAGTGCAATGTCTACTTCTGTGGTTGTGAAATGAAACTTCCCAGTTTGCTGTTAATCAGCTCTTTGATGGTGGGACAAAGCCTGAAACTGCTGGTCTTATGGGATAGAGCTATGGTAGTTAAACAAACCACTGCCCTTCCTTCAGTGGAAAAAAACAAAGAGACAGAAATATTTAGTAATAATCTTGGTGAATTCTATATCAGAATCAGATACTTAATTTGAAAGCTATGTTAAGATTCAGAAGTTTGAAGCTTCTGCCTATATATTCAGTAATAATCTCCCATATCAGTCCTCATTAAGATTTCCTAGAACTAATCAGAGATGAAGGGAAGAAGGAAGAGAAGCCAAGAGGGCGATGCCAAGTATAAGGTGAATCCTTTACTCTGGAAAATGTGACTCCACCTTCATTCTGTCAGTTGCTTTCCTCTGGGCTGGGGCTGGGCTGGGTTATACTCTCATTCCCTACAATGTGTCTGTAACAAACTTTTCCATGAAGGATGGTCTTTAGCTATTACATCAACTACTGGCAATGGATTCTTTCCATCACAAGAGATGTATCTGGAGCAGAGTGGAGACCACCCACCACCCTCTTGTCACTTGCCTGCACTGAATCAGAATCAAAAGCTCTCTAGACAATCAATGAGCAGGAGGTACACAGGAGGGTTCAGAAATATTTCTGTTCACAATGATTAACACTCCAACAAGAAACTTGTAATTGCAAAAGCCACCCTAAATCGGTAACTTATAACTTATATATTAGGGCCCGTGTGACCTAATAAAGAACATCTTTATCCGAGTATTACAGTTATTTATTGAAGTTGAAAACAGCTCAGAACAACTTCTGTTTTCTATTATACTTCATATAAATTTTATCAGGCTAGCACATGAAGATGCTACATCTTGTTTTATAGTGTGTCCCTGGACAAGGTGCCATGGAATAATAAAAGACAATTTACAGCCAATAGCACACATATTCCAAACATACATACCAAAGATGAGTTTTGGCAGCACTTACAGTAACAATCCCAGAAGAATACATTTATATTTATTTCTTGAAATGCCACTGCCTTTGAAAGAAGCTAGCTCCATTTGTTTTATATACTTCTGAGCATGTGTATGTGTTTGGAGTAAGAAACCCAGAACTCATCAGAAGGAAAGAAAGGAAAAAGTCAGAGTGAGTGTTGTAATAAACAATACCTGAGCTAACCAATGTCAAGCTTGGTTGCAGAGTAATCCCTATTCTAATCTTAAGGGTAAAACATTGTTCTCTCATATCCCACAGGAAGATCTTAACGACTCTAGCAAAAAGTTTGACTCTGGAAAGCTTAAAGACTGTCATGTATTTTATATATAGGAAAAATGAAACAGAATAAACAAAAATGTTGATCCTCATAACATGAGGCCCTGTAACTAGCTGTACATCCTACTTCCACTTCCTCAGCAGGAATTTTACCAAAACAAAGTAATTCTCATAGGGATGCTGTAGCTAGGGGTGAGAGAAAGGACCTGACACTTGAAAGAAAATGAGCAGCTAGTTTCCGAGTTCCTGTCTCAGATGACTCCTATTCAGTGTCACAATGGAAGGCCCTGTCTGTGGGATTTGCCATCTGATGGCTCCTTGTCACTGGCTGCATGAAGCATGCTGACCTGATGTACTGAGAGAACCACAAAGCCTAGAATTATTTTCAAGGCTAGCATCTAAATCTCAAGCCAATGTGGCATGTTGGAGAATCTTGAGCAGGTGCCTCTTTTCACCAAGATAAGAAAAACTGATTGTCCCCTGGAGGAAGGTGAGCCCCTGATGCAGGTCTCTCAGGCAGCAGGTCTCTTAGGCAGCATGTCTGCAGCACAGACCTAGATTAAGATCAGCCTTGGCAGGTGCTCGTTATAGCAAGCACGACAGATTATTTTGCACAAAGCTTGCTGTTGAGTGAAACACTTCTTAGAGTGGGTATTAAAATTTAATAAAAACTTCAATTTCCCACTTGAAAAATATGGGTATCCAAGCAACCTATGCCAGCTTATTTTACTCACTCCTGTTTCAGATTTAAAAAAATTTTTTTCAACTCAACTCTGATTCTATTCTAATACAATACAATATTATAAGTAACTTCAGTAGTCATGATGTCAGAAAGAGACTCCTCTCGGGGTACAGGAAAAATCATGTGGTGCCTGCTCCTGAGAGAAAGCGGTCTTGTGGGGGCAGGGCTTGATTGGTGATGGCTATTGTAGAGCAGCTTTGTGGGTCCCAAAGAGTTTCTCTTGCAGAAGTATAAAAAGGAAATACTGTCAAAAATCAGCCTTCAGATTAAGTACATCATTAGAATGACACACTGGACAGCTACAGGGACCAGCAGACTACCTTGGCTATGTCTACCATCTAATACTTAGAAAACCCAGACAATGTTTCACTGGTAAACGCTATGACTGTTCCTTCCCTAATTTTACTTGGGAAGAAAAAGTTTTCAAAACAAAATAGGTCTTACCTGGCTCTACCAACCACCACAGTCTGTGCCCAAGGTTGCATAATCTCTGAGAAAGATCCATAGTCAAAAAATCCACTCAACCATTGGCCTTTCTGGGCTGTGAAGGAAAAGGAAAAAGGGTGGGGTGGGAAGGAAACAAAGAGACAGTCTACCTGTTGACATTGCACTGGGATGATGAGTTTAAGGTGGGATTTAGGAACTTATTTTGAGGAATTTGTTGTTTCTAACCATATTATAACAGATGGAAGCATTAAACAACTGAGTGTTCATCTGCCTTCAGAAATCATTCTCTATTTCATTTGCTAGTCTGCATATCATTTATCAGCAAAAGCATCATTTATTGTTAAACGATGGGGTTCAGCTAGCAGAGAGTTTGTGTGCTTTTAAATAAATAGCTTGGCTTTTTTCAAGACACCACAAACATTTGTCAAGAGGCAGCCAAGTCATTAAAGATGTTTTTAAAATGCTTATTTCTATTTTAGAACTTGCCTGACAATTTTGTTTGATTCCACTGATTTTCTTTTAATGGGAAGAAGAAAACATAAGTATTAATGATCAGGTGAAGACTCAAACTTGAAGGTAAATAAGAGATTTAGTCTCTCTGCCAGAAACGCAACAAAACAGACTCTATTTATGGTTGACAAAGTATAATCTTTCTACATGAAGGGCCATGACTACATGCCAGTGACAGAACAGAAACATAATGGTTAAGATATGTTCACTTAAAAAAAAGATAAACACACTTAATAACATCACTTCCCTTCTTCATCCAGGCTCCATATACTGTCAAGGCATGTAACTTTCACTACCTTAGTTTAAGATAAAACTTTTGTCTCACAGGCTCATGAATGTTTGACCAAGAGCCCATAAAGGCTTCTGCAAATAACTGTTTTCTCGTTTGCTCTCAGCTCACAGTTTCTCAGTGATTCTTCTAATTTGAACATGGCCCTCCACCCCCAAAACCACAAGTCCAAAACCAATTAAAAGTGGAGATCTAAGCAAGCTAACCTCTGCTGACTTAAACAGGACGGAGAGTGTTTTATCAAGACTAAACTTGTAATTACTGTGTTCTACATTCCTTGCCTCTATGGCCCCAGTGTAAAATGTGATCATCCATTTCAAAATTATCTCCCTATCGTGAGCCCAAAGCCGATCGTTTAGATTCTGGTCTCGTGTTGGGCGTCAGTTTGAAGAATATCACGGCACTATCTCCTCTAATAAATGACTTTAACTTTTCACCTAGAAGATATCTGCTTTAACTTATCATAGGGAATCATCTGCTTTCTTTAACGCTTCCACTAAATTAAAACCTGAAGTCACTCGATTGGGGAGCGAGTGTTAGCTGCACCTAGACAGCAGGATGAATTACTAGAGAGTCAATGAAAATATATTATCCAAAACACTAGAAAACTTAGCTTATCACAAATTTCATTTTATTCTGTGGGTCTTATTAATAATGACCCAGATAATGCCCACCTCCACATGTACTTCTGTTTACCTTATGAAACAAAGGTGTTTTGCTTTTTGAGACAATCTTATACCGGCTAGACTTGAACTTGCAATCCTCCTGCTTCGTCCTCTAAAGTGCTGAATTAAATGCATATACCATTATGCTTTCTTTGCAAAGGGCCCAAATTCTGGTGAAGGTTCTAAACCAAACTGGTTCTAGTTTCATCAAGACACTGAAATTTTAACTTTATATGCCTGGGTCATTTTATGATATTTACTTTGATAATAATGATTTGGAACTACAGAATTAATTTCAAAATCAGAATGTTTACTTGTTTCAAAACCCTGGGTTTCAGGTTAGAAGGATGGCTAAGTGTTAGAATTCTTGCCGGGTATGCCTAAGACTCTGGGTTCAGTCTTCAGTACCCCTACAACAAAACTGTCCTGTCTTACATGGTGATTAAGGAGGAAGGGACTGTTGGTTATGCTAGCTGGACTTGATGGTCCTACAAGGAAGGTCACTCACTCTAGCTCAGGGTATACCTAGAGGTCACTGAGGTGCTCTCCTATATTTCCCAGAATACCCACTGAGCTTTGCTCTGAATTTAGATAAGACTCACTTAATTCCCAGAAAAGTCCTGGGTTTTTAAGGCCAATCACTATGTCAGACTTATGGTTCTCACCAACATCATGTATAAAAATAAGGACAAAAGATGACTTTGGTGATTTTTCTATCTATGTAAGAAAAAGTAATTTTAAGAAGGTTAATAAGAGAAGACATAGAAAAAAGAGTTATGGCTATAAATTAAAGTGTGGTTATAAATTAAAACTAACAGAATTCTCTTAATTTTTCTAGAATATCTACAATTAGACATTAAGATGAAGCCCCAGCATTAAAGTAGTAGCAGTGGGATCTTGCAAAAATAAGATGTATATATGGAAGTGCTTTTACATCAGACTCTACCTTGAGTGGTCTCTACTATATCTTCTTTATGAATAAGGAAGACTTATTTCAGCAGAATCACAATTATCCTTAAATTTAACAAACTTTTAAACAGTTTTTAATTTTTTTTACTTCATATGTATGGGTGTTTTACCTGAACGTATGTCTGTGCACCAGCGCATTCTTGGTACCCAAGGGAGGACAGAACAGGGTATCTGATTCCCTGGATCTGGAGTTACAGAAGATTTGAACCACCATGTGTGTGCTGGAGATTGAACCTCTGGAAGAGGAGCCAGTGCTCTTAACTGCTAAACCATCTCTCCAACCCCTTCAATTAATTTTTTATTTTAATATGTACAGTATTTTGCCCACATGTGTGTCTGTATGCCAGGTGTGTATCTGATGCCCAGGGAGGCCAGAAAAGCATGCTGATTCCCCTGCAACAGGAGTTACAGACGGTTGTGGGCTGCCACATGGTTTCTGGAAATTGAACCCATGTCTGGAAAAGCAGCTGGTGATCTTAATTGCTGAACAATCTCTCCAGCCCCTGCAACCCATTCTTTTATGTATAGTATTTTAAAAATAAATAGTATCAATAAACACATGACAAATGACAAACACTTCCTAACACCATTTGGTCAAAATAGGGGTCAGGTATGGGGTTGTTTCATGCCTGGAATCTTAGCAGTTGGCAGACTCGCGCAAAAAATTTGAATAGAAGTCAACTTGGGCTGCATAGCAAGTTCCAGGCCAACTGGGGCTACAAACTGAAACCTTATCTCAACAAAAAACAAAGTAAATCAGGCCACTTGGGGTTTTACAAAAGGAGATTTTCTACAACTGCCAAGTGGATTGATATAAATTTAGATACATAGAGATATTCATTTTTTCTGCAGTGTGTATGTGTGTGTATGTGTAGGTATATAATGTTTTGTGGCATGTGAGGAAAAGAGGACACCTTAGATGTCATTATCACTCAGGTGCCATCTACTGGCCTGGAACTATAGTACACTAAGTGGGATGGCCAGCAAGCCCTAAGGATCCACTGATCCATCTGTGTTGTCTAAGTTGCCTCCGTCCCACTCCCACTCCCAACCCCCACCCCACACTGAGACTACAAGCACATGCTACCATGCCCAGCGTTTGAAAATGAACGTTCTAGTGATAGAACTCCAGATTTAAAAAAGCATTTTACTATCAGTACTGTTGCAACCAGTATCATAACAAGAATATGAGGGTGGTAGTCAGCAAAAGTTTGCTCAGAAGGGTACAGCTGAATTCTACATTTAAGGTTTAGAGATATTTTCTCAAGGCTACTCCATTAATCTGTCTTCTCTCACCTTTTGCTTTGGAAACATGGTTTAGCTATGTATCTAAGGCTATCTGAATCACTATGTAGATCAAGCTGGCTTTATACTGCTGGTGATCCTTGTGCCTCAGCCTCCCAAGTGCTAAGACTGTAGGCATGTACACTAATAGCTGACTCAATGCTCTTTCTAGACACTAGTTGGCCAGAGTCTGGTCCTTAGCCATGGATGTAGCTCAGTGATAAAGTGCTTATCTAGCACAAATGAGGCTCTGGGTTTGATTCCTCAGAATCCCCAACGACCACCCTAACAAAAAGAATTCCTAGTCCTTTAAGACTGTGATTTTATCGCTTATACCAAATTAAGCCTTTTAACCCACTAAGTTCCTTAGTAAAAGAAGGTATGAATTAGTGGCTATACCAGCTATGACTAAATGAGTGAATAATAAAGCTCACTTATTTCCTGTTTGCTCACAAAGATTTAATTTTTTTTTACATTTTCTTTATTTCTAGGTATTTAGCAGCAATTCCTTAGTAATATGCTTTTGTGCTGGGGTTGGACAGTGACTAGCTAGAGCTTGATGACCAGAATACCATGAGGTCCTTAAACATATACATACTTGGGTGAGGACGGCCTGCCAGCATCCACCGAGGATCATATGGGGCCTTTGTGGGAACAAACTCGATGATTCTATCTATAGGATCCTTGGAATTCAGGAGAGGAACTGAACTATGCACGCTCTAAAGAAAGATGGAGAGAAAGATCACACCCATCAGCAATGTCAGTCTCATACCTCAACTCAGTGCAACAGCTCCAGATAAAGGCAGCAAGGCCCACTACAGAACTACACCCATCGGTCCTGATCATCAAAGGTGAAGCATACATTATGTGTCAAGGAACATGTACAGTACCCAATCCTCATTTAAGAGCCTGACACACAGTGGTGCATTGTGACCACTGTGCCCTTGTTCTTTGAGAAGCAAGTTCCTGGAGCAAAAATGGCTACTACAGGAAGGAAACTCATGGTGATGAGGAAGTCTTAGTATTTGGGGATGTGAACATATATGTGCCATGAACCTATCTGTTGCTAGAAAACAGTGGGGCTTAGTGAGATCCAAAGGTATTCTGAAGGTAGAAGGTAAAAGACAGCTTCAAGAAAAAGAAATATACAGGTTTCAGAGAAATACTTCATTAAAAATTGTTCAATAGGATATATCAAATACATTAAGCTGTGGCAGAAATGGAGGGAAAGGCTCACCTTGGGCATGTATGATAGCCATTGTAAGACTGTGAAAACCCCCTCAAAGTCATCACAAACAGTGCAGTGGGTGACCCCGTTGTTGTGCATGATCTGGATGCCCCCAAGCTGATTGTTGGAGGTATACACTTCCCGACCAAGGACCTAGACAAACGAGCAAGTAAAAAGACATTTGTTTCTACAGATATAACAATGTATATTCTTTCCTAATTCTCACTAAAATGTTTTTTTTTCTTTCCTCCACCAGACAAAACCAACCCCATTTTCTGTGCCCTGTTCAGAGGGACTTCCAGGATTTCCTTTCTTAAAACACAAAAAGATCTTCAGCAATTACAAACACTGTTGCAGTTTTAAAACCATCAAGCTCTCCCTTTCTAGAAGCCACCACAGACATGTGCAGTGGACTTTAACTCTGAACTGAAATTATGGTAGGTAGGCTGGGACCCTGGGGCACTGGCTACATCTTCATATACATATACGTGTACACACACACACACGGAGTGTATGTTGAAGAAATGGTATGGGGTTGGTGCCTCATTTTTCTAAAGGATTAGCTTTTTCCTTACATCTGATTTTTAAAGCTGGCATACTATCTCCCTCCCCCATCACTAAACCAGACAAAATCCTGAAGCAGTTCATGACACACAACAAACCCCCTAAGGCTCCAGTCTCTCTGTGTGCTGGGTGTGAGGTTGTGATTTATTTCCCAAGCCTCTTTCCCTCTGAGGACTGGGAAGGATTCAGGCCTCACCCCAGTGTCTCTGTCAGGTTGGGGGCACTTGCAAATGGAAACTACAAAGTTTCCTTTAAAGAAGAAAAAAGAAAGAAAAAATATTCTTGGACTTGGAAATTGTAGGGTTTCATTTCTTCCTGAAGATTGGTTAATAATTTCTTTCAGGGAGGGAGGGTTTCTGACCCAGCAGATGGAAGTAAGGCGGCCTGATCACTGACTATTGCAAACTGCTGAGTGTATAGTAATTGCCAGTCATCTAGGGTAGCCCTGGAGAGCGCTAACAGTTGTGGAGTGCTCACTGTATGTTCTCTTTTCTATTCACTCTCTTTTAAAAAACAACATAAAATTTTTTCTTACTAACTTTAATTCATTTTAGCCTCTTGGGAGAACCTAAACAAATTAAGGGCCAACAAACTGCCTATATATTTTCAATTGGCCCTTTCTTATTAGCGGCTTGGAAGGGTTCCTCTGCATGTTGGGTCAGCCCCCTACATCAAGACCTTCCAAAGACTGAGCAAGTTGGTGACCAAAATAATAACCTCACTGTGACCCTGCTGGCCTTGGTACCATTTAACTTCAGCTAGGAAAGGCATAGCAAGTTTTCTGAAAAGAATATGGAGAGCAAAACTGCTCTCCGATCACTGCTTTCCTTGATAAGAAAGCACAGGGAACAAGCCTTTCCAGGCAGCCCTAAGCCAAGTAACATGCTGGCAGCTCCTTTGAAGGAGCCGGTGAACAGGGGAGACCATATCTGACCAGTGGCTGCCATCGTCCTCTCAGTCTGTCTTTAATCTTAGCCCAGGCACTGCAGCTCTTTTCTCATTCTCCTGCTGTCTCTTTCCATTTGCCCTCTCTCTGACTGATACACTGATCTCTCGGTCACTTGGCTTTCTGCTCCACTGAGTCCATATTACTAATAACACCTCTGCCACGGCCAGTTTACCTCATGAAGGCAAGAGCACATCATTACAAAATAAACTCATAACTTTGACATTCTAGCAAATACATGCCGTTTGTTATTTTTATGGCTTTAGTCTTTCTAACAGGCAGAGGGCATTACATACCTGTTTCATTTATATCTTTAAGCGTGTGTGCACACATATTCTTGCACATTCACCAGGAAACAAAACAGAACAAAAAAACCAAACCACTACAAATTTCTAAAGCAGTCAGTTGATAGGGGACTCTGGTGGAGGCAGAAGGCCCGTCATTCAGGGAGGCCACGCTCTGATCTGACTCTGATTTTATGGCTGTCATAAACCTGATGGCCCACAACTGGTCCTTCTGGGACAGACTGCTTCTCTGCTAGAAGTCATTCAGTGTGATCAGCAGTATTTTTAATTATTAAAATAAAATTGGATAGGAGAAATGAAATAAAAAGGAGACACTGTGCTGACCCTGAATATCTGATATTCACAATTTATGTCAGGAGCCAGATATTTCCTGTTGCATAGGAAAGAGGTATTTTCTGTTTAGAAACATTATTTTTGGTCCAACTTCTAATACTTAATGATGTCTAACTACAAGAACATTGGGCAGTTACGAAACTAGCAATGAGCTAATGAAGGACCAAGCTCAGACAAAGGAACCTAAGCCAACCAAGAAAAGCTGCGTTAAGTGTATCATCTTAAATGTCTTTACCCTCTTTTCAGTGAGTTGAAGAGGACATCCAGAACCAGGCAACTCCCAGCCACTTACTATACTAATTGTTAATTTTTAATTCTATACTAATTGTTATTTTGAACCCAGCACACAATTCTTTGAACCCGAATTCTACATTTTCAAAGTAGGAGCAAGATCCAGTAACTTAGTACGTCTTCTCACTCAAGCTCTGATGCTTTAGAAATGTTCGGGAAAGCAGCATTTCTACATTTCTTTTCCTCTGGGTTCCAAAGAAACCCTAGAGCTCACAACAACTGTACTAACAAATGCTTACTACCTGAGAAAATTCATTTAATTTATTAATAAAAGAGAAATCATAGGACAGACTAACAGAGCATCCAAAGAACCCTTTCTGATCAGCGTTAGCTTTGGGAAATGGGGGTGGGGTAGATATGGAAACACAGAAATGAAGCCCTTCCTTAACTACAAACAAACAGCAACAATCACAGTTACTCAGCAATCAAGAGAAAAGCATACCCCTGGTTATCTTCAGCTGCCTGTAGGTTTGGAGTATGCACCAGTGAGATGAGAGCTCTCATAACAGCTACTGATTTGTAGGGGTCATTGCTGACTCAAGAGGTTTTAATGATTTCAGAATACTTACAATGAAAGCTCCAACCAAGGAAGCAAAATCTGGGCTAGGACAGATTCTGTTCTGCCTAACTCTGAAATGATTATGCAGGGATAGCCACAAAAGTCCTAGCTGGCAACTAAAAAATAAAAAGCACCCACAAGAAATCACTGTTTTTCTCAATATGTAGGCCTACAACCCTTGAGAAAAAGATGTGGGTCAACAGTACTCTGTCATCATATTTTCATCAAGTAGGTAGGCTTCTTTTGTCACTTATTTAAACTTTGACAGAGGCATATCTGTATTAGTCAAATTCCTTGCAATGTTTTTGGTTCTTGAATCACTCCCCTTGCATTTTCTACTACATGATACAATCTTCTAATTTATTTGTCTAACAAGCATCTACCACCATTAAACACAAGAGACATTCAAAAGGGCATTCCTGAGACCACCTTTGTCCTCTAGTTCTAAGTGGCCAAAGCAGCTCTATGAAATAAGAAAAGCACCATTCTAGGGTCCTTTGCTTCGGAGTGCCCAGGCCACAGAACCAAAAGGTTAAATCTGAGAGCAAAGAGGATCTTTATCCAATCTTGCTATATACTTAAGCTTCATTGAATGCTCCACTTACTGTAGCTGGCAGACCTAAGAATTAAAGTATCTCATGAAAGACAGTGATTAGTAGAGATGCAATTGTTAAAGGCTTCACCAACGGTGCTATAGAGCCTGCAGAAATGCTGAGATGCCTAAGAGCTATAAATGAATGCAGTCATACATTCAAAGGCTGCTGCTGTTGCTGCTGCTTATCCAGAGACACTGCAGACAGCTCAGGTTTACCACAGCTGACAGGCAATGAAAACAGTCTAATATACCGCCTACTCTCACCCTTAAATCCCTTTTTGGAGATCAAGATAAACACATTCTTCCTTTCCCCAGTGCTCGACATTTGACTGAAGTGGCAGAGCACTATGAGGGTTTTTGCAAATGAAATCACTATGTAATACTGAATGTGTATTAGTATTTACTTGTCAGGGTATGTGTCAGTAGAGGTATTGAGATTCCCAAGTTTCACTGATGCAATTTGTCTCAATTTTTAAAATATTGCTTTTATCATATTATTTTAGGGACCTTTAGAGTTATATGCAAACATCTGCAATCATGTGATAATATGGAAAATAATGATGGTGCATATCAATCAATATTAAAAAAGGAAATCTGCATGTTTCTTCCCTTTTAAATAATCTTCCGAGAGTCAGGGCATTTACTATTTTAGCAGGGAGCACAAAATTCTTCCAAGCCTGAGAATCAGGCTACACAAGTGGAGTCCTTGATGCAATCTTCTCATAGTATTTCCATTCTCCAGAAGGTAAATTTACTGAGCAATCATCATCACTGGATGTCATGCATGATTCTAGGTATTAAATTCACTCTGGGATGCTATTGATAAAGGATTGGGGAGGGCAGAAAGACATGAGCAAAAGCAGATAGGAGTAGGGAAAAAGTGGTTAACAGGGACAAAAGAGAGGGAGGATGAAATAGAAGGGGCAAAGGAGAGAAAGGGGGAAGGGGAAAAATGGTAACAGTACATCTATTCAGTGCTGCTAGCATCCTCCTTGACCTGAGAGAACTACATTTTTAAAAGCTGACAAGTAATTCAATCTCCAATTAACAATTTTAAGTGGTGCTGCACATATTATTGTGTAAATGTTTCTCTAGAAATATATCCATGGATGAATGGAATTAAATTTCCTGGGAGCAAGGGACAATACCTCTGTGACCAAAAATATTTGGATGTTACAAAATACACAGATAAAGGGTTATATGCCTTTCTATACCTTTGTTGTCACTGCTAGTGCTGGCAAACTGGAGAGCCAGCTGGTAGCTGGTGGGTTAGGCTTGGGGGTAGAGAGGAAGCCCAATGATACACATTGTTGGGTAGTGGGGCTGATTTGAACCATAGTTTGAGTCAAGATAATCCCCTTGAAAGCCTCAAAACTCTTTCAATAAGAAACAAATTCTGATGTGATTGAGTTTGCTGAAGAACGAACTTGGGCAAAGAGACTTGCTATCAGTGGCAAGAAAATAATTTAATTTTGTTTTAAATGTACTTTAAAACAAATGTCTTGCTATGTTTACCATGCTGGCCTCAAACTGAGCATCTTGTCCCGGCTTCCTTAGGGTAGGTGTATGCCATCATCCTCTAACAGGAAAGTATTCAGCTACAAGGACATTGAGATACAGACCAGAAAAAGTACTGCAAGACCTCTGCTTATTGAGAACACAAGCACAAACTCACCAGCAGGACAATGAGGATGTGAAGGTGGAGTGGGTAAGAGACAGAGACTGAATTATAATGAAAAGGGATAGAGAAGATCCATAGATAGTTTGCCTGTCAAATGTGAGAGAAAAGGCATAGGCTTCCAGATAGAAAGCTGACTGCCAAAAGAAATCACTCATCCCAGGGATCCATCAACTAAGTACTCATTTAGCTAGAGACCTGAAAGTACTGACACTAAATCAATTCTAAATATGGAAATACTTAGCATTTTAAATAAGTCTGGTTTAGAGCCAGGTGAGGTGACTCATGCCTATGATCCCAGCCCTTGGGAACTGGAGGTAGGAAAATCAGGATTTGGTGGCCAGTTTCAACTACACAAGGCCCTGTCTCAAAAGAAAACCAAGGGGGTGTGGAATTATTGAGGTTTAATTCACATGTAACAAAAGTGTCCATTTATGGTGTAAAATTCTATGACATTGACTGTGGTGATATTTTGTTTGTGCTTTAACAAATA
This sequence comes from Bramus lutescens, assembly GCA_001685075.1. NCBI lineage: Eukaryota > Metazoa > Chordata > Mammalia > Rodentia > Cricetidae > Bramus > Bramus lutescens. Next base: position 482,322 of record LOEQ01000441.1, on the reverse strand, counting down.
AAGCTTGCCTGAAGATCAGAATGTGGAGCTAGTCACATTAGCTAGCCATAGAGGTCAGGCAGTGGTGGCGCACACCTTTATCCCAACACTAGGGAGATGGAGACACGAAGTGATATGGCTGGGCAGAGAGGAATATAAGGCAGGAGGAGACAGAAGCTCAGCATTCAGTCTGAGGTTTCGTAGAGAGAGAATTTAATCTGAGAATTCCTAGAGACAGGATTACCCATTCGGTCTGAGCACTGGTAGAGGTAAGAACTGTGGCTTCTATGATCTTTCAGCATTTATCCCTATAACTGACTTGGGGTTTTTATTATTCAGACAAATTAGAATTCACACAACAATTGGCAAACATAAATATTTAGTCAAAACCAGTACCACAATGACAAGGGATCATGTCTATCATCATGCTCCCTAGTGCTCTCTGCCTACTCCTTAACAACCACTGACTTCATTTCTGCTCTGCTTGCTTTGCCTTTTGTAAGATGGCACATAAACAGATCGTGAGTGTGCAGCATCCAGAACCTAGCTTCTTATGGGTATCATAATGAATGCATCATATTCATTCATACAGTCCAAGTGTAGGCAGCTCCTTTTCACAGCTGGGCACCACAACTCATTCATTTATTTGTCAGTTTGGTAGGCATCTAGGTTGCTGTCAGTTTGAGGAGAGATTATAAAGAAAGCTGTTATAAACATTTGGAGACAGTTAACTTCTGGATTGGATGGAAAGTGTATAGCTAAGTTAATAAAAGAAACAAAAACCAAAAACACAATTTCAAAGTAGCAATACTATTTTGCATTTCTTTCAATAGTGTTCAGAGTTCTAGCTATCCTAATCCACCAGTATTTGGAATTTGTCAGTTAAACATTAAAAAAAAAATTGCTTTTTGGTGGGATGTAGTTCAGCGGTAGAGCACCTATCGAGCATCTCTCAAGCTTAGGGTTTGGTTCCCATCACCATAAACAAATAACAAAAAGCTGCTATCATTTATGGAAAAAAAAGTAATGCTGTGAAACTTGGTTTTAATTTCCCTCATGTGTGGTGACAAACATAATTTCATGTACTTATTTTCCATCCTCACAGAGAGTCTACTCAAATTTCTTGCCCATGTATTTAACTATTGGGTTGTTTTCTTATTGAGTTCTGAGAATTCTTTGTGTATTCTGGATTATGTCTCTTATCAAATATGTTTTCCACAGATATTCCTGTAAATGAGAAGTTTACTTTAAATACCATGAAATCAGGAATCATGATATCTCTACAGCATAAGAGCAACCTTACAGAAAACAGAAATGCAATGAATGTATGCCACAATTCCAAGGATCACATAGAAACTCAACACTGACATATTTGAGCAAGTTGAGCTACTAGAAACAGAAGTCTTATGCTATAATGTGTAGTATAAAAGGGAAACAAGTGATTTGTTCCTTTTTGCTCTCCTTGGTGCAGGTGCTTGGTGATGTTTGTGAGCTGTTACTGGTTCCTACCTTGTCCTTTAACATTTATTGTTTGTGTGTGTGTGTGTGTGTGTGTGCGCGCGTGTGCGTGTGAAAAGACAATCTGTTGGAGTCAGTGCTCTCCTTTCATCATGTGGGATTGGGATGGAAATCAGTTCCTTAGACTTGGCATCAAGTGCTCTTACCAGATGAGCCATCCCTCTAGACCTCTTCAAAAACATCTCTACATGGGCTAGTGTTAAATCAGTAACTCTAGTCATATATTATCAGGGCTGCTCTAAGTTGTATAAACTTGCTTTATTGAGAAAAGATATCTTATCAATGAGTCAGGTAGAAAATGAAGGTATCCAAAAGTTGATTACCTGTTAAGATGCCCTATCATCATATTTGCATCTTATGTTATTGACTAAACTGGGGTGAATTCTTCCCCTTGATAACACTGGTCTTTCACTTTTTCAGATATGCATGCTATTTTAAATGATTTATATCCTAGGCACCAAGACATCATTAAAATTAGGAATTGGTCAAGACTCAAGCACAAGAACAAGAAGCCCAGGCACGGCAATCTGGAGTTCAATCTAAAAAGCTCTTTAAGCTTCTCTCATGATTCAACTCTTCTGCCCGTGTACGTTAGCTGGTTAGACTGTGTGGTGATGGCCACTCTGAAGGAGAGGGGACATAGATTTGGATCCATGCACAGGGGACATCTCCTAGAATGATGAATAGCCAGGAGTCAGATTTCTAAACAGTCTCGAGTCCCAAGTCTTTATCATATTCACACAACAGTCTGTGCACAGCAAGAGCTCAGGTCTATCTTCCTCAGAAAAGACTGGAGTCCCTGCATTTCTAATCTACCAACATGTGCACTTCTTGCACTTTTAATTTATGGGCATGGGGGGGGCTCTGACTTGGGAACATACTGGCTTGGTCTAATGCTTGGAGATTATTAAACTTTGAGCTGTGTTCCACTATCAGGTGTACAGATCTTTTATTTAGAAGATATGGTGCTCTAAATGCACAAAGAGCTCCCTGTCACCTTCACATTAAAGCCCCTAGTGCCTGGTAAATGGAATTATATAGCTGTCATCTCCTTTCCCCAAAGTTTTAAGAGTACAATGGGCTCATTTTTTCACACTCCATCCCAGCTTCAGAACTAAGAGACCTACTTTGTATTGATTTAAGGTCTCAGAAATAAATAAACCTGTTTCACTGCTGTGATTCACAACAAATTCATGATACACTATTGCATGATATATTTCAAGCTCTGGCTTCAGCTCTCTTTTTCCTCTGGTGAGTGATGGGGGAGGTGGGAGGTAGCAGGGAGCTGCAAAGCTGACAGCCTGATGGTTATTGGAGATGGCTGAGGACTGCAAATCCAAGAGGAGACACAATTGGAGGAATACAAGATTTTTAACTGGGAGGCGAGGGTGAGAAGCTAATTTACTTGTTTCCAGGCTAGGGTTGGGAAAGAAGAAAGGTTGAAGAGAGAGGAGAGGGCTAACAGGGTAGTAAGCTTCAAGTGAAGAATAATCTGAAATAGAGCTATTAACATGTATAGAAAGAGAAAAGTGAAGAAAACATAACAAACAATGCTGTAATTAAAGGATGATTACAGAAATAAGGAGCTGAGGAAAAGGTTCTGCCTAAGAGGACCATGTTCACAAACCTAAGTGGACATTTAGCTTGAGTTTAGGGGAAATGCTTTACGAGCAGCAGGAAATGAAGAGACCCTTTTGAAGCGCAGAATGTATGAAGTAGAGACTCTTCTTCATTCCACACTCAAAAGACACCCCAGAATCTTGGAAGATAAAATGGTTATTCTGGGGATGGGGTAGATATACATCAGAGATCCACATATATAAGGTGATTTAGAGACTGCATACTGAAGTGAGAGCATAAATTCTGGCAGGTTAGTTTTTGTGTACTCTCAAGGCTTTCTGTGCCTTCAAACTGTGATACTTTAACTAATTCTACTAAACACTGTACTCAAAGAATTTTAGCTATTATACCTAAAGGACTATCCCCTGGCCCAAGTATGACTTTTAACAATGCAGCTGATAACAAAACAAAAAGAAACTGGGCCCTAAAACTTCTGCATGACACTGCAGGAGATCCTTGAGTCTCTGCAACACAATTAACTTTTAACTGTTTTCTTTCTCTCTAGGGTCTCACCACATAGCTCTGGCTGGCCTGGAATTCACTACTTACCAAGATGACCTCAAATTCAAAAAGATCCAGCTGCCTCTGCTGGGATTAAAGACACGAACCACTATGCACTTCAAGATAAATTTTAATTATGTAATTTTACTATTATATACCATAATATGTAGTATTTTTAAAAAAAACTCCACTCTTATAACCCATTCTTTCTGTTCTATCCTAACATAGTTCCCTACTTCCAAACCAATACACATGTTCATAGCATTAGAATATTATCAATTAAAAGGAATTTAAGAGCTTTTTTGGACTTCCATTTTAAGGTAAACAATATATTGTATGATTCCCATTTTTATTGTTGTTGCTTGTTTGTTTTCACAACACGGTTTCTCTGTGTAGCCCTGGCTGTCCTGGAACTCACTCTGTAGACCAGGCTGGCCTTGAACTCAAAGATCTGCCTGCTTCTGTCTCCCGAGTACTAGAATTAGAGGTGTGCGCCATCACTGCCAGTTTATGTTTTCCATTTTACATAAAGGACTAAAGTCCAAAGTTGCTTGTACAATGGTGACTGTGCAAAAGCCTTTTTTTTTTTTTCGGTTAAAGGTTAAAGTTTTGGTTAAAGGTGTGTTGGTTAGTTTTTGACAACTTGACATAAACTAGATTCTTCTGGGAAGAGGAAATCTCAGTTGAAGAACTGCTTCCATCAAATTGGCAATGTGGGGATGTGTGTGTGGGGAAATTCTGTTGATTAATGATTGATGTGTGAGGGCCCAGCAAACTGTAGCAGGCCACCATTGGACAGGTAGTTGTACATTGGACTGCATTGTACAAGAGAGCAGACTGAACAACCTATAGGGAGTTAGCAGTTTTCCATCCAGAGTTCTGCCACTGCTTCTGCTTGAGTTCCTACCTGACTTTCCTCAATGATAAACTGTGATCAGAATGTGTAAGTCAAATAAAGCCTTTTCTCCTTAAGTAGCTTTGGCCATGGCGTTTCCCATAGAAACAAAAAGCAAATGAGAACATTCTAGAACTCCAAAAACTTTTAGCACATTTCTGCTATTTTTGTCAGTGTGAGCATTCCTACATCTGTATTCAGGGTCCCAAAGCAGAGACGCAGGCTTTTCTTTCTATCTAGAAGCTCTGTACTTGAACTTGTTTTCCTAAGTCGTTAGTAGTGGGGCCATTATAGACACATAGGGCACTCTTAGATAGTCAGAGGTAACTTTTGTAAAAGAAATCTGAATGATGGGATGGAGAGATGGCTCAGAGGGTAAAAGCATTGACTGCTCTTCCAGAGGTCCTGAGTTCAATTCCTGGCAACCATATGATAGCTTACAGCCATCTATGATGAGATCTGGTACCCTCTTCTGGCATGCAAGCATACATGCAGACAGAACACTCTATACATAATAAACAAAAGTTTAAAACACACACACACACAAACACACACAGAAATCTGAATGGCAATCCCACTGTGTAGTATCTCCAAGCCAGTACTCAGGACAAGGCTGATTATAGGTCACTAAGACTTGCTAACAGAGTCAGGAACACTTAGTATGGTTTTCCACAAATCTGAGGAGCATCAAAGGAAAACCAAAACAGCTGGGACCAGATTTACCAACATTTTGTCAATGTTTAGAAGATGAACTTGACAATTAAGAAGATCTGGTCACTACATTATTCTCTAAGAACTCATTCATACTGTCAATGCAAAGCTTACTTAGGCAAGATGCTAAACAGTCTCTTCACAAAGGAGAGAGATTCCATTTGGAGCTATGGAAACATAGGGACCTTCTATTGCAAAAATAGGTGGTGAGGAACTTTAAAAATGCTAATTGATGGAATAATGCTTTGAGTGATTAGGGCTACTGTATCAACAAATCCTTGGGGACCTTTGGAAACAGATGACTGACACATATACTATCATATCATAACCAAACATGGTGCCTCTCCTATTAATGGTGTTCCAAAGTGTGTTAATGGTCTTTAGATAACATCTACTGGTAACACCAAAATGTGAATGTACTACTATAGTAAAAAAAAAAAGACATCTAACTTCTCTCTCTCTCTCTCTCTCCCCCTCCCCCTCTCTTTCTCCCCCCCTTAAGAATCTTTGCCTTAAGAGAGCCAGAAAGTTTAAAGAAGACTGTGTTTATATTTATTTTCCAGGGTCTGGATAATAAACTGTGGTCAGTACAGACCTGGAATGTACTTTAGAGAAACTACAACAGTACCAGTAGTTTCCTGTATTAGTTCATCTAATCCCCACAAAAGCTGTGGTACATAAGTATTATAATGGGCTCCCATTTAAAAATTAGTAAAACTTAAATACATGCTAGGGGGTGGGGAAATTGCTCAAGGTGATAATCTGTATGTGGTAGAAACAAAAATTAAATCTGAGGAGCTTGGCTTGAGAGTCTTATGTTGCTAGTCTATGTAACCTCTTTCTGTCAAAGAGACAATGCCAACTCTTCCACAGTGATAGCTAAGAAATATCTCCTTCCCTTCTTGAATCTCCCTAACTCTTTCACACTGTATATGACAGCATCATGGGTAAGCAAGAATTGTACAGTATAAGTCCCTGTTCCCACAAACAAGTCTCCTTCATATGAACCTTAGTACTGTGTTCGAGAGTCAGATGTCACAACACAATTTCATGCTGCATAGTGAGACTTTTTTGGACCAAATCTCAAAAGCAAGATTAGGGTTAAAGAAATGGCTCAGTGGATGAGAGCACATTCTGCTCTTCCAGAGAACCTCAGTTCAATTCCCAGTGTCCACACCAGGCAGCTCATACCTCCCTGTGACTCGAGCTATAGGGGAACCCCAATGCCTCTGGTCAGAACAAGCACCTACAATTACGTGTACACTATCACCACACACATACACATAATTCAAAAAATAAAAATGAATCTTAAAGAATAGCAAGATTAGCAAACTTAGCCCTTAGAGGACTCAGAGCTCTCAATCATGTGTACTTTTTTTCTTGATAGATTCAGTGGAAAAAGGGGCCTAACTTTACCAAAGGGAAAGAGATTATGGGATTTCTTTTCTTCCTAAAAGAGAAAGAAAAGCTTTAAAAAAATGTTTGCCACAAGGAAGTCACATATAACCTTCGGAGTAATCTATCCCCCACACATCACAACCATTAGTAGAGTCCTTACCTCCACAGGCAACTGCTGTCCAGAGCACACCCATAAACCACAAATTCTGATTGCTGTCCAATGACGGGATTTCATCAAGTCTGGGGCTGAGAGACAGCAGGCTCTGGCCTATATCAGTGCTCCCTTACATCAGAGGTTCCTCTAGCCTGGCTGTTATGGGGCACTATGTTAAACATGAGAAATAGAAACTGAGAGGTGCTCAAGGAAGGGAAATATTTATGTTACCACAAATGTCCAAAAGGCACACTAGCTTAGGAGTTTATAACTGCAATCATCTCAGCTCCCCAAGGGTCTATGCCGCCAACTTGAAACTTCAAGTACACAACTGCTGCTTCTGTCATACCAGCATGAGTCCCTTTAGACCGGGCAGTCAGTCAGACCCATCAGGTTGGCCCCATCATCCTAGCCACCTGCAGCCTAGAGTTTCTGAAGTTCTGCCTACTGTAACCTTGAGAGACAAAAAGAAGCAAATCCTATGAACTTCTACTTATGCCATCACTCTCAACAATTCTCTTGTGGACACTAAGCAGAGACCTGAGCCCTTTTTGATGAAACTTAAGTTCTAACTCATCCAATCTTCTACTTGTTTCAGTTTTGTCTGGGCCAGGATACCACTAGTCAAATCCCCAAACAACAAGAAACTGGAAAGAAGCTCTTGATTTTTGAGTTCTAAACATCATTTGGGTTACCCCCCAGTCACCAGCTCCCTGCCTTTGGTTTAAGTGTCAACTCTATACCATAACAGTCAAATCCAGAAACCATCTCTCTCCTTGACTTGGCAATATTCTGAATACTTTACAATTAACTGCAGGTAACAAAACAAGGCAGGTGTGGAAGGAACATAAATACTCTGATCACCAGGGGAAAAGAATAAAAATACAAATATGGAAGATACCCTATAGTTTTGAAACAAAATATACAGCATTAGAGAACAGTGCTGGAGAATAAAATGTACAGAAAACTCAACAAAAAGGGAAGAAGGAGAAGAAAAAATACAGCAGCAATACTTTTATTTATTATGCAGGTTACTACAGAAGGAAAAGAGGGAAGAAGAAATCTCTTAAGACTATTTGGAAGTGAAAGGTAGGAAGGTGTATACTAAAAACAAGTCAGCATCATCACATACGCAGAAATGGAATGCAGCCATAAAAGCCAATGCACATAGGCAATGTAATAAGTTGGAAATTGTATGTGCTGAAGCTTCTTATCTTTTAAATGCACAAACAGTTTGCACGTTGCTGCATTACATGAAGAAGATACGTGGCATGTCAACACTTCTCCCAATCTCCCATGATAAGTTAAATCAGTGATGGGGCTTGAGAGGGTGAGAAGGGTTTGGAAAAAATCCAGGAGAAAGTTTTTAAAAAATCTCTGTCTCAGCAAAAGTTTTCATTAAAATTTTAGACAAATGATCCCTATGTCCTTCTCTCTTGCTGCCTGGGGCTCCATGCTATTTCTATGCAAATAACAACCTCATGGTTTATATCTTATTATTTCCACCGGAGCTGCAGCGACATGACCTGAGACGTGTAAGAGGTGGGATGGGGGGAGGGATAGAAGGAGAGAGAGACAGAGAGAGGGAGAGAGAGATGGAGTGGGTGTTCACTCAAGTGTGAAAAAATATTGTCAGGAGTGAGCGTCAAGAACAAAAAAAAATTGCAGGGATAACGTGTTTATTTCAGTCCCCCCACCCCCACCCCACCCCCACCCTTGCAAACCAGCACCTTTTAAAATTCATTGGGCATCAGGCGATCATGCACAATCCATCTGCTTTCACTTTATCATTTGCATTTCATGCCTCCTGGCTTTTGATGTGCTGATACTTTGATGCAGTCAGGAGATTCACATTATCATTATTTCAATTTTCAAAGGGGTCAACGGGATCAGCACTTGCACACACAAAATCTTTTTTTCCCTATAACCTCTGTACACCCCTTTCTTATTCTTCACCCTAATGTTTAACATAAAGGATAAAGACTCCAAAAGGTGAGTATCAGATGTTTACAGGCTGATAATGTATATAAGCCTATATGTACCACCTACATTTTCCACTCTGTACACAGGTACACAAATACAGTGAGCAAATAGTCAAGGTTTAAAATGAAGCTGCACAGTACTTCAAGCACACAAAGACATTCTCACACATGAACACTCCGAGAGAAGCACATTCAGAAAAAAAAAGTGGAATCTACAAGCAAGACATAGAAACAAAGAGAATCAACTCACATGAAAGACATACACTAAGAGTGACTAGCACAACTCTGGAGTAAGTGAGATAGAAAGAAATGTGCAGAGAGAACAGTGAGCAGAGACTAGAAAAAGTAAGGATGTTAGAAGACAGTATTTGGGAGTGAGTCTGAGGCAGCAAACTGAGACAGGGAGCTCTCTGATAGCTTTCCTTTTCATTCTGAGAAGCAAGGGGGCCAAAATGATATTCCTAATGAACTTGCATGAAATTGGTTGTTTTTCTAGCAGCAAGACTTTGTACTTAAGAGGTGCAGACATGAAGATAGAAAAGCAGGTGGAGCAGGATTAAGTAACCTCTACAAAGAACACTCCCTTCAACTAAAATGATCACATTCTTCTGGGAACAAGCTACAACAGAGCCTCCCCTCAGTAACGAGGCCTTTCTCTAACAAGCAGCCCTATAGGCTTTGAAAAAGAAGAATACTGAATTTGATCAAAACAGATTTTAAGAAAGAAACCTCTAGTGTTTTCTTCTTGTCACAAATGAAATTAACTAACAAGATGCCTGCAAGTCCCTCAAAACAGATTGCTGTTACAACAACCTGTGTATGTAACATACTTGTGTGTGTGTGTGTAATCATATATACTTCAGAAATACAGTCTCTGTCCACATAAGAAAACATCACAGAAATACAGGGGCATGTGTCATTTTAAAATTCTATCCTCATAGAAAATGGTGTCTAAAACTCTCTTCAATGTTCATCAAAATCTCATTCTTAGATAATATCTAAAGAGCAACTTAAAAAAATTAAGATTCTCAGCAATTTTTCTCAGTGCAATAATCTTCAATGGTGGCAGTTCTTTACTTTCATTTCCAGTCTGGTAGTGCTTTGTCTTTCCTTAGAAAGAAAAGAAAAGCAAATCCAAAGGACACAGTTCATAGGAAGGCAGAGAACAAGCTCCCACATCAAACAATCCCAGTAATTTCTGATATTCCCTCAAGCTAATTAGACTATGAAATTATCTACTATTTTTTTAAGTGTGAAGGATAGGATTTCCACCTAGTCCCTATTATTTCATTAAAAACCAAGCCTTAAGAAAAAAATTAAAAAGCCTTCTACTATACAAGTGTTCTTTTTCAGATTTCTCAAAATAGCAAAATTGTACATACTTTTGTATGTTTTCTTTAGCTTCACAAAATTAAGGTGTAAAATAACACCCCTCTTCTGCAGACAAGAAAGATGTAGAGCTGAATGAAGGTTATAAACTTGTACAATGTAATCCAAGTAATCTCAAACTATTCCATACAAATTCCATACATATATTTCCTGCTGGAGAGAAAATAAAGTCCAGATGCCTAAAGTGTATGTGAGAGACAGAGATACTGAGGGAAGAGGAGATTTCACTGTCTTGTTAGTTTCACTCTTTAAGCAGTAACCTCACCATCTTTTATCCCTTTTAGAAGAGCCTTATAAGGGTATATGGTATGGATCACCATACTCTGAAGGTACACTCTTGTCTTTCCTTTCCTCAGCAATTCATCTATGTACCCCCAATCATTTTACCACTCATTATTTACTGAGCACTTCTACTACGCAAGTGTTCTTTTTCAGAGGTGTATTTATAAATTTCTCAAAACATTAAAACTGCACATCCCCAATACTTTGGCCAGTGTTAAATTTATACTGTAGAGTAAAACAAAAACCCAAAAGCCAGTACACTTAGGACATGACAGCTTCCTATGCGAGACCATATCTCTTCACATATCAAAGGCTGGGAGACTAGAATATGACCTCTTCAGAACAGAGGTTACATAGTTTTTTTCTAATATACATATATTATAATATATACCATAAGTATCATATATCACACACTTATAATACATACATGTTTATGTTATATTATATTATATTATAGACATATAATATATATATACACACACACACAAGACTAGGAATCATGCCTGGTACACAAATAGGTACTCAAAATATTTAATTGAATGAAATGAATGAATGAATGAATGGGTAAGCAAGTCAATGAGTACACACTAGAGGAGGAGNATGAATGAATGAATGAATGGGTAAACAAGTCAATGAGTACACACTAGAGGAGGAGCCACACTAGAGGCTGCCCTCTTGTCAGGACCTTGAATTAAAAAGTCACTCTTTTTAATCATTAAACAATTTCATATACTTGACCCAAACCCTGGCAACTTACTTTGTTGAGGGCCCCAGCTCCTGTCAGAATTAAGTGAGAATTCTCAACCTGGATTGTTCTTTGTCCCAGTCGGACAAGGTAAGCCCCAATACCAATGGCCCGGCATGTAACCTTTAAGAAAAGAATAAATTGTAGATGTCATTTATTTATGTCTTCTCCCAAGCTTTAAAAACAAAGATACAGATTAAATGTACAAAATTCACATGATCAAGAAACATTGGGTTTTTTTTTATGAAGTCTAATAACAATATAAAACCCCACCCAAATTCCAGGTCAAATAGGGACAAAATTTATTGAATAATTTAAGTATTAGATGTTCCAGGAGTCATGGTCCATTTATTTGTCTGTTTTACAGATGCCTGTCATCCCCATAACATGCACAAATAAGTTAAGTACTAAGAAGAAATTCAAACCGTTAAAAACCTGGTAGAATATTTAGAGAAATAAGAATGAAACTAAATGCTGAAATAAGCCTAGGTTTGTTTGAGAAATCCAGTAACTTATATCATCCCATGTTGCTCTTTCTTATGCATAATTATGATAAATTTGTAGATGTATCATTTTCAGGAAATAATGCCATTTAGTACTGAATGGCAGTGAGAAAGGGTAGAAATAAACCCACCCACACACCCAGCTATTCAATAAATTTCATACCTTGTGGAGAATGGGGGATGTAGCTCAATAGTAGAGAGCACTTGCCTAGTTTATGTGAGGCCATAGTTTCAATCCCTAGCACTGAAAGGAAACATCATTCTAGGAATATTTACCAGGCTGATGGTGATGATCTCATCATAAGCCAATGAGGATTCTCCAGCAATCATCCCAGAACCCCGAAGGTTCTCTGCTCCAAGTCCTTCTTCTTTCCCAATAATATCTGTTATCTTATACCTATGGGATACAACCATGACAAATCACAAAGGTTAAATACAGTAATAGTAACTCATAAACAGAACAACAATCATTATAAGACTATTTAATACAAGTGCTTTAATTCTATTTATCTTCTTCCTGCCTAAGCCTCTCCATCTTAGCTTGGATACTACTTACTTGAGAGTGATATTCTGTGTCAGAAACAACAAAACATGGAATTTAGCAGCTATGTTAAAGTTCATTGGTACAAACAGTGGTACGGCTCTGGCGATAATAATTTCTGTAAGATGGGGATTATAATATCTAAGATATGGGAGACATGACAGTTAAAGCAACAAAATGGCATGACACATCTCAGATTTTAAAAGCCCTTTCTTACATACTTGGAAACATTTAAAATACCAGGGCCACTGGGCAGCAGTGGCACATGCCTTTAATCCCAGCACTCGTGAGGCAGAGGCAAGCAGATCTCTGTGAGTTCAAGCCCAGCCTGGTCTACAAGAGTTAGTTCCAGGACAGGCTCCAAAGCTACAAAGAAA
>LOEQ01000441.1:451126-469690 GCA_001685075.1 Bramus lutescens | reverse complement strand
AGAGAGAGAGAGAGAGAGAGAGAGAGAGAATGAGAATGAAAAAGAAAGAAAAGAAAGCCAATATATGCCATAAACACTAAATAATCTTTGGCAATTTTAAACAGGAATAAAAAGTACAAATAAAGAGGAAGTGGGAATTCTCATCCCTCTCCTTTCCAAAGATTATAATAAAGAGAAATGCCAAAATGATGTGTCCCCCTACACATAGCAAGTATACTGGCAAGGAGTCCTGGCAATGGTTCTTTGAAGGGACTGTCGTGATGTATGCACAAGTGGAATGCTGACAAGGTGCCGAGATAGCAGACAGTGGGTCCAGTGGGAGCCACTCATCTGTCTTCCCAGCAGGGGTTAGCAGGGATAGCTGACAATGGTAAATAGGATGGGGAACAGAGTTAATAAAAGGAAGGATTCACAGCACCATACATGCACATGCACAAATATACATGCACACACATACACGGAAAGTACGAGGCTGGAGGCAGAGATAGGCATTAATGATTTATTGTTCTTGGCACAGGGCAGGAATTATGTTTTATTTTAACTTTCATAAGCTGAAATAATAAAATTACCACTCCATAATGGCTCTTAAATTCCCCATCCTTGTATTTTTCTGCTTCTTTCTGCCAATCCCTCCACTGATTCCATTTCTTTGTTTTAGCTGTAGTCTGTGACTGTATCTCTGCTTCTCAGATTGCTCTAAGCTTTCTATTTTTAGCCTCTCCCAATACCAAGTTATTTCCAGTTTTTTTCTCCCCTATATATCTAGACTTCAGATTCTAGAGTTATGTCATAAATAAAGCTAATCTTCCTTTAGAAAGAGATATGAAGAAGCTGGCAAAACTCCACTCACTATACCCAAGGCATCCCAAGGCACCACAGTGAACCCCTAGGGACACTGGAGTATATTTTTAGAAAAGTACTATGACATGTGATATCTGTTAGACCCTGTGTGAATGATTAGCTTTAGGAAGCTCAGAGATTATCATAAGATAGAATATTGTCAAAAGAAATGCAGCACTATCTTTATAAAGCCAGGTTTTCACAGTTTCTGTGGAACAAATGCAAGCTTTCACAAAAACCAAGGAAATACAAGAAGTGAGGGTGGTTATATGCAAGGTGACTTCAAGGTCTGAATAGTCTGCAAACACAGTTAACACACTATTGGCAAGTTATTGTAATTATTTAAGAATTAGTTAGGTACTAGTCTAAGACGTTTGAAGTAGATGTATGAGGGACAGGAATTCAGAACCATCCTTAGCTGCATAGTGGCTTCAAGGCTAGCCTGAGGTACACAGAACCCTATTTCAACACTCCCCAAGTCCCTACCCAGAAAAGTAAAAATAAGATGTTTTTCCTCCAATTCACATGCATTACATTATTCAAGGGATCATTAACATCATAGGATAGAAACATATTAGGATGCTGTTTGCATTTAATTACTTAATTTAAAAAAAATTAGTTCTCTGTTTAGTTTAGAAGTGCTCTAAAAATATTTTATGATACTGAAGGTGCCATGAGCCTGGCAGTGGTGGCACAGGCCTTTAATCTCAGCACTCTGGAGGCAGAGGCAGGTGGATCTCTATGAGGCCAGCCTGGTCTACAGAGCAAATTCCAGAACAGCCAAGGCTATACAGAAAAACCCAGTCTTGAAAAAAAAAACCAACAAACAAAAAAACATCAAATATGTCATGAACTAAGGAAGTCTGAAAACCTATGGCATATATGAAGAAACTATAAAACATGAAAAAAATACACTTCAATAAAAGAAAAACATGACATGCTTCTTTTTGTGAAATTAAACAAAAAGATGTCAGATCCTTATAAATGATATATAGAACCAATACAATCTAAATTAAAGTCATTATGGAAAGTTTTTGGTGATCAAAACATGTGCTAGGCCATGGGTTTGTTTTCCAGTATCACAAAATTAAAAAACCACATCAGCTAATTACAACTTGAAAAAAAAGGTGAGGAATACATCTAATAACAATAGTTAAATAGCGTGGAATGACACAAGAATATAAGAATTAGTCAATAATTAGTACAGCAATTAACATTTTGCTGTTCTTAAAATATTCGTTATTGTAATATAGTAATTATTGTTTTATTAACAATAACTAAAACATAGTGATGACAGAGCACAGTTAGAACAGAGGAAAGAAGTGCTATCACATACTCAATGACCGAGAATGCAGATCTTGGGAGGGCAATTTGAAAAATTTTAAAGACCTTTTAATATGGACTTTTGACCTGTGAATATCTAGAAATTAATCCAAAGGGTTATACAGCACCCTGTGTTTGCATCTCCCACCCCTCCCATTCCAGCAATTCATATTCAAACACTTGATGCTGTTGCATTCAACTACTTAAACAGAAACATTAGTGTATATTCTAGCTTATGGATATAGTGGGAAGAAATTTGGCATAGTGAGGGTACCATGAACAAAGAAAGCTTGAGAACCTAATTAGGAACAGTCCTAAAAGCATATGTAAAGGAATACTCAGCTCAAAGATGCAATAGTGAAAAGCTGGAAATGGCCTGATTTTCAAAGATAATATATTTATTATGATGAAATGTTATGCAACTATTAAACTTCATGTTTATTTCTGAAGGAAGATTAGGTTTATTTGTAATGTAACCCTAATCTGGATATAAAAAATTCCCCTAAAATAATTTTTAGTTCAAAGGATAAACTGAAAAATTCTTATCTGCTATAGTCCCAATTACATAGAAAGAAAAGATAACAAATATAGAAATGACAGTAAGAATAATATAAATTCATAATTGTGGCTTCAGGGTAGGCTTGTGGCTGGTATTTTACTTTTTGTTCAGACTTACACATTTCATAGTTTCTCAAATGAGTAAATAATATAAATATTACCTAAAAGCCTCCATCAATAGCAGGGCACTCCAGATAACAATAAGTAGTAAAGCTAAGGCACAAATCTTAACATGTCTAGATTGTACAAGAGTTATTCAAAGATGTAGGAGCACAAAAGTAAGGAAATATTCTCTTTCCTTTGAGACTCATGGCCAAATTCATCTGAAATATAAATACCCACCTGGATTCGCCTTCATCCTCCACATGTTCACAATGGACAGAATTCAGAGCACTGACTCTTTTATAATCCTGGGGTGTCAGATATAAATACTTGTATCCCTATAAAGCACAAACAGTTTTTAACTCATTGTCTGTCATTTTCACATAACCAAAACAGTCAAAAATATAATGAAGTTTGTTCCAAAATGATAAAAAAAAAGCTTGCTTTAAAATGATAAATCTCTTGAGTTATTGTCTAACAGAACACTAGCACAGGCAGGTTGGAAAATGAAGTTCCTATATTTTAGTCACTGACTGTCTGCCCATAAAACAAGATACCCTATAGTTACAATTACAGGTATGTTCCATTCATTTCACTCTTCGATAGGGTTAAAGGGTCATTTCCAGGTCTTTAGTGACACTTCTATTAGATATATCAACATGGGATTCAGAAACTGTAAATTACTGCTCTTCACTCAAATTCATATCATTGTCAAAATAGAGAGGGGTAAGGAATGGATGAAAGGATCACAAATCTGAGAGATTAACACTGAAACCAGAAGTCTAAGCAGTACAAACAGTCTGAGCACAAAATTAATACTTTTGCATTTTTCAATAAATAAATTCTATTTATATTCAAAAACTGTATTAATACTTATTGGTTTATTTGCATGCATACACATACAAACTTATAGTTAAGGCAGAGAACCATGTTATACATGTTTAACATGATATATGTATTTATAAATTAGCATTGTTTTATACACTGAGATGTGGCACAACCATCATGACTAATTCTGAGTTCTTTCACTACCCAAAAGAAACCCAAACTTGCTAGTGATCACTACTGATTTCCATATACTTTATAGGTGAAATTTAATGAACTATAATTTACATTTACTAAAATCCATTGACTTTGTTATAAACTTTCATTTTTTGAGGCATTGTTTGACTATGCTTCCCAGGCTGGCCTTAGCATCTAGAGGACTTAGATCACAGATTTCAGCAACCATACCTTGATTTAGTTATTATAATCTGATGAGTTCTGATAAATGTGTATACTTATGTAAGCACCACCACAATCAAAATAAGGAAAATTTTTATTATACTTTGAAACAGTCTTAAATATATGAAAAGCAGGTAGGAAAAGAAACAGGGAAAAAGGAGCCATGAAGGTATATAGAAAACTAAGAGAAGAAGCATTTTAAAAGATAAAGCAGAACAATGGTGTCAAATCCTGCCTGATCACCAAATAAATACTAAGATAAGGACTGAGAATTCAATGTCAAATTTAAAACACACAAGTTTTGGTGACCTTGACAAAAGTAACTCGATTATAATGGTTCAGGTGTGAGCTTCACAGAAGGGGGCTCAAGAAAATGAGAAGAGAGCCTGGAGATAGAGCAGACAACTCTTTGAAGAAGTTTTGCTCTAAAGGAAAGAAGGATGGGAGTGAGATACTGGAGGGAAACGTGTCTGTATGTCAAGGGGAGTTCCAGGAGAGAGGGAAAAGGTGATGATGAGCCAGAACTGAGAAGATAAAGGGTATAAATGGAGAGATGGTTTTAGGAAGGGGTGGGGATTGTACAATTAAAGCTCAGGAGTAAGGTAGAGAGGAGTGGAGGCAGACACAGGAAGTGCTCATCTGTACAGCAAGCCAGAGTTTTTTGGCTTGCTTTTATTGTCTTGTAGTACTGGGGACAAACCTGGCATGGAAGTACCTTGGGAAGCAAGGATTAATACCGAGTAGGAAAGAAGGTAAGGGAAGAGGGTGGGGAGGTCCTGAGGAAAGAGGAGATGTGAAACCATCATCCAAGAGTTTAAAAGGCTCAGATTTAAAAAGTAGGACGAGTCAGAGAACATTTTTCTCCATTTATGTTCAGTTGCACAAGTGCACATGTGGAGGAAGTAGACAAAGTTAGTTTTTAAAAAGGTTTTACTTCTAAAAGGATAGAGTAAACAGAATGAACAGAAACACAAAAAGGTGAGAATTATGTTATGATGAACCTTGGAATTTAAAGAAGTTGAATGAGCCAGGTACAGGCCTTAATCCCAGCAGAGGCAGGTAGACCTCTGTAAATTCAAGGACAACAGGTTCTATATGGGGCATCCCAGACATGCTAAAGCTACATAAAGAAACCTGTCTCAAAACAAAACAAAACAACAACAACAAAACAATAAAAACCGACCAAACAAGTTGAATGAAAGAGTGGGAAAT
Organism: Bramus lutescens; assembly: GCA_001685075.1. Taxonomy (NCBI): domain Eukaryota; kingdom Metazoa; phylum Chordata; class Mammalia; order Rodentia; family Cricetidae; genus Bramus; species Bramus lutescens. The sequence continues at coordinate 464,431 of LOEQ01000441.1, read as the reverse complement.
GGAAAGAATAAAAAAGTAGTAGAATCACAGTATTTGTAGGCTTAAAGGACTGTTAGATTTTGAGTACTATAGAAAAACTGGGCACATGGAACACATATGATGATTTTTTTTGCGAGTCCAATTCTTGCTCCACTGTTAGCTGCTACATAAGTGTGTGGGATTCCTTCTGCTCTGATGAGTTCAGAAGCTCTGAGGACAATAGGATGGAAGGGTAGCAAAGAGAGATGCTTGAAATATATTCTAGAGAAACTGAGCAAGGATGGAACCATTAGAGAGAATCTTTCCCAGTTATGGGAAGGATTATCTATGTGAGTATAGCAATTCCCCAAAATTAATACAGGACTGAGCAACATTGGAGAAAGTAACAATATACTTAGAATTAAAAGATGCAAAGTAGAAGAGGCGGCTCAGGGGTTAAAAGTGCTTACTGCAAGCTGTGATGTTGTGACACATGTCTTTAATCCCAGAACTTGGGAGCAGAGACAGGTAGACCTCTGTGAGTTTGAGGCCAGCCTGGTCTATAAAGTGAGTTCCAGGACAGCCAGGGCTGTTTCATAGAGAAATCCTGTCTCAAACAAACGAACAAACAAACAAAAAAGCCAAAACAACAACAGAAAAACCGCTTACTGCTACTGCTCTTGCAGAGCCCAGGTTCAATTCCTAGTATCTATATGGCAGCTCACAAGGGGCTGTGACTCCACTTCCAGAGGCTCCAACATCCTCTTTTGTTGTCCACAGGCACATGCACACACATGGTATACATAAAGATATACCAGATGCACACACATTTTATTTGTATAAAATAAATTTGGGGACTGGAGAAGACCAGATTTCAATTTCCAAATTGGGCAGCGCACAACAGCCTGTAACTCCAGCTCCAACTCCAGGGGATCTGTTACCTACTCTTCTGGCCTTCGATGGTACCTGCATAGATGCATAATCCATCCCCCCCACATACACAATAGAAATTAAATAAATCATGCTTTTTAAAAGATGTAAATAAAAAGAGGCTATGATCAAAGGGTAGGGAATAAGAAGAAGTAGCGTGAAAACATGAGACTATAAGATGGGATTCCCTCCACAACCCAGGGAAAAGGGAAAAGGGTCTGAAAGTGGCAATGAGATTTAAAAAATAGTGTTCCCCCTCCAGGTAAATAGCACAAGGGAAGCTGCTACTTAGGAATTAAACAAGGAATTAGTGTCTCTAGAGTCAGTTTCCAAGTAGAAAAAGCAGGTTTGTGAAGAACTGATGATGTAAGAGATTTTGTTGATGACTGATAACTGCTTCCAGAAACCACAGTGGAATATTTTAAAGGTAGATACTTTGGGTTTACCATGTGTCATACTAAATGCATTGTTATTAGTTCATCTAAGGTTCAGCCACTAAAACAGTCACCTGTAAAAAAGCTGGAGAAAAAATCAGATGAACACACTGAAAACCTGTCTCTAACATGCAGTCTTTAGATTGGATGCTGTATGTTTCTCAGTGTGAAGACTGAATTCAGAGCCTTGAACATTCAAAGCAAGTGCACTATCAATGGGTTACACTCCAGCTCTTAAGGTAGGTGGCTTTCTTGTTTTGCTTTAAACTACATTTATTTTGTGTACTATGTGAAGGGGAATAGGTGTACATGTAGCAGTCAGAGAACTTTTGATAAATGGCTCTTTCCTTCTACCAAGTGATCCTGGGGATTGGACTCAGGTCTTTAGGACTGGCAGCATCCACCTTACTTTCAGCCACCTTACTGGGGCCTAAGGAATTTTCTTAAGTAATTTTGTAAATGCTGTCTTTTAAACTTAAACATCTTCCTTTCTTCCTCTCACATACACGAAAATATCCCCATGCATAAACATACAGAGTCATGAAGTGCTATCTCCTTTTAGGCTATATACCTTGTAGGGATCCTCTGGATCTACCCAGGCCACATGGAACATATGACGGATTTCTTCTGCCAGTCCAATTCTAGCTCCACTGTTGGCTGCCACATAGATGCGTGGGATACCTTCTGCCCTGGCAAGTTCAGAAGCTCTGAGAAACAGCAAATCCTCTTGAGGCCCAAAGGACCCAATCCGATATGTAATGTCATTGCCAATGACGATGATATCTCGGCCATCTGGATATTCAGGGCTTTTAAGGCTCATTTTCCAAGCTACCATGCCAATCTACAAAGACAGAAACAAATGAATAGAGCTTCATACAGGCATTTATTTTTCAAGTTCTTCGAGGATAAGACACTAGATTTAGACACATCCTTCAGAAGATAGGCATTGTGAAAGAACAAAATTACTTCTTGGAAAGCAGAAAAATATTCTAGGACACTGCTTCACATTATTACAGTGTATCCCAAAGTTGTCTCAATTCTTCAGTGCAATTACTTAAAGAAAATGAAAAAACTCCACAACTAAATGCACTCAAGATTACATGTTGAAGAATGTTATGGCAGTGGAGGTAAGTCAAGAATATCCATTTTACCAAACTGTACATTAAGACACTATGTTCAGCTTTTTAGTGAGATTTGTTTCAAGAAATATTTAGCACATAAGGGATAGAAAGAACATCACTTCTCACAGACTTGTCCAACTTTTGTGATCTGAGGCCCTTGTACTCTCTACTCTATGAAAGACAGAGATTCTTCACTGGCTTGGTCCAGGTATTTTCCATTTCTGCAAGGATTTTCTATCGCTCAGCACTGTATCTTTGAGAGCAACTCTTGCTGCTTTCTTCAGCTCCAGAAAACCAAAGGATAGACAGAGCTAATCTCTTGATGCACTATGGTGTATGTAAATCTCTGCTCTCTGTTCAGTGGCATCTGACCAGCCACACAAATGATATAGACTTGACAGTGGTGCTGTGTCTCTTTTCAAACCCTCACAGTCCTCTCCTTTTCAATCCCCTTCTACATGAGAGCTACTCAATCCTACTTGTTTATTTGCTAGTCCCATTTCTTTCCTATTCACTTACACCTCACTTACAGCTGCAGTTTTTCATGTCTGCCTGTCTGTTTCCCATATACCTGGATAACTAATACTTTCTATTCTTTTCCCCTCTTTTCTTTTTCCTGTCTCCTGCTTCTCTCCCTACCCCCACCACTCATGCCCAAACACTAAGCCTACCAGATGAGCATTTCTAGTCCTGCCTAATGGAGTCCAGCCACATCTACAGCACTGGTCCCTCATCCCCAGGCTGCTGCACATAACCTCATTGGGGAACTGGCCATCAGGAAGGGCCATTAACAGATGTAAATAGCAGCATCCCTGGAAAACCACATGCATCACCCAGACTCAATCCAGCCAGTGATCATAAGCTCTGAGTACACATTCCTCAATCCAATTGCACATCCACTCTAATCAGGCTGGTTGAGGCTTTCTACACAGCTATTTGTGATCCTCTGCATTAAGAAATATGTATGAAACACCCAGTGATAAATATAAGCTATTCAATATATCATACCATTGGCCAAACACAAAATGAATGTAATATAGGAGAAAATTCCAATTACTTTCTGAGATAAGGTATTACTCTATCTGCTCATTAAAGACAAATAAGGGAAAAGAAGCCTACCATCAGAATGTGGCACAAAGAAACCCCAAATATCAGTATAATCTTGGATTTAAAAAAAAACCAAAACAACAAGAAGGCTTTAATATATTGCCTGTGTGTGAGAAATATTTTTTTCTACATTCTCAAGTGCTGTCCTAGCTAAACCACTCATTTGTTTTTCAGAAAAGAAAAGCTAGTCACTGTCTACTTTCTTTTAAGTGTATTTGTAGTTAGGAAGATTGGGTTTTACACCAAATTTTATGCTATATTAACCTTAGCCACCTAGGCTAGTTTATATACAAACCCTGAAGAATCAACTTTAGCATTTGTGTGTTAATGTAAACACTGTGACTGTGTGGCCCTGGGCAGACAGATAATACTCTTATCTTTACTTATTATCTAGGGACTCCTGTGTCACTTGGGCAGTCAGTTCATCAACTGGTCAGGTCATTATGCTTGCAAAATTGACTTCTAATTAGGTGTCAACATAGCAGCACCAAGAACAATTTTCTTCCCCTCTTCAGTTTTTTAAGGCAGATCATGCTAGTTAGCTTTGGATGACCTGGAACTTGTTATGTAGTCCAAGCTGGCCTGAACTCACAATCCTGCTTCAGCCTCCTGTGTGTCAGGATTATTAACACACAACACCGCACCTGGCTTTACACATTACTCATTCTTTTATCAATTATCTTTCATCAATCAGCCCCTGCTCCCTATCACCTACATTAAACATACCACAACAGAATTGAGAGTGTTTGGCCAGTCTCAGTACAGTAGGGGTCCTTACAAGAAAATATTCAGTTTGAGTTAACACAATGAACGCATGAAGAAGCATCTGTGGTTCAATTAACATTAAAATTTGGATTTCATTGCTAATCAAACAGTAGGGCATATAAGGGTAAACAGAGGCTTTGGAATCAACCAAACTTAGAACTAAATCAAGGATCTATCATTTATTAGCTTAGTGACCTTGGTATATATTTAACCTTATTGAACTTCAATGTCCCTATATGAACAACAAAGAACACCCATGAGTTCGATGAATTACTAGAAGCAGGACTCTGTATAAAATACAACATACAAAGCTTGCACTTTTCTTTCCTCTCAACCAATCTGAATCCCACCTATTTTTTAAAGTTTCTCTCAAACTCTATTTCCTTATTAAAGTTTCTCCATCCTAAACTGACTCCTGTATTCCTGTATTCTCTGATCTCTTATTAAGTTCTTCATTAAGAGAATCTATATGATAATAGATAAGATACCATCTAGAAGTCACTAACTTTTTTTTTTGAGACAACTTTTTACTTTGTAGCTCAGGTTGGTATAGAACTCACTATGTAGCACTGGACTGTCCTCAAACTCATGACAACCCTCACATCTCAGCCTTTTGAATGTTAAGATTGCATGTATGTCCCATCACTCACAGAATAGTCATTTCACTAAAACAATATTAGTTTGAAATACTTGGAAAATAGTCAACACTATGGATTAAAACACTGGTCATGAGCAACATCAAAAGACTACAGATTAAGAATACTAAGTGCCTTTAAGTGAACCTATAAAGTAAGAACAACAGCTGTTATCAAATAAATACCTACCACATGCTGCACTGCACTACAAGTTGACAAACGTGGACAATGATTAAGAGATTGAGCAAGTCAAGTTGTCTTGGATCAAATATCAGCTTCATACTAGTTGTAAAACCTTGTACACAACAACCTTTGGCAGTCTCAGTTTCCCTAACGATAAAATGGAACTTTTCTTAAGGGATTATTGGGAAGAGCACATTAAAGTAGTACAGAATTTTATACACAAATGCTCTCAATGTAGCTGTTATCATAATACAAAGGTGGCTGTTACTGCCATAAGGAAACTGGGGCAGAAAGTAAAGTTTTGGGAGGGAGGTTTCCTGGGGAATCAACCCATGGCTCCACACATACTAGGTACACACTCTAACACTGAGCTATATTCTCAGCCCAGTACCTTGTTTTTATAGCTAGTGTGAATTACTTATTTTTCAAGATAAGGACAACAGAAAAAGAAACACTCTTTCTTTACTAGAGAAATGATAGAAGTATATTTCAGAATATTATTATTGTCCTTAGTTAAATACAATATGGATTATGAATATTAATTGCAACACAAACATAAATGTCACTGACCCCTAACTGCAATGTGGCTTCATAGATTGGATCCTGGAATAGAAAAAGGATATTATTAGAAAAAAACTAGTGAAGTTCACAACAAGTCTGTTTATTTTATAGAACTTCAGCAAGGATAATTTCTTCATTTTGAAAATTCTACTATGATTACAAGATGTTAGTACAAGGGGATATAAAGAATATAGTCCAGTGGTAGAGTGTACACTACAGCATTTATTTTATAGAACTTCAGCAAGGATAATTTCTTCATTTTGAAAATTCTACTATGATTATATGATGTTAATACAAGGGGATATAAAGAATATAGTTCAGTGGTAGAGTGTATACTACAGCACACACACACGCATGCATGCAAGTGTGAAAGGAAGCTGCATGAAAAAAGAACTCTCTGTATTGTTTCTGTGACTCCTCTGAATCTATAATTATTTTAAAATAGTGCAAACCTGTAATTCAAGCATTCTGAAGGCAGAGGCAAGGGGGATTACAAACTTGTAGTTCCAGACTAGCCTGGGCTTTTATTATGTCTACTTCTCTCTCTGTACTATATGGAATAACTGTTTTCTTACACACACCTTTTTTTTAAAAGCAAAGTAAATTGGATATTTGGGTCAATTGTTAGTATCCTGAACAGCATTACTCTGAATAGCATTACAATCAGGAAACTGCTAAGTGCATGATCCCGACAAGTCAAAACATTTAAGATGTTGACAGAGGGAGCAAGAAGAGAATGGAGACAAAGTATAAAAAAGGACATGCTACTGGAATTTCGTGTGGATAAAAGTTATGGGTGTGTCAAGAAGAAGAGAAAAGTGTAAAGTTTTGGTCTTTGGCAAGGAAGAAATGTTTGGTCAATTTAAGAATTCTTGATTGTTTCTTTATTCCAGCCTCAAAAACAAAGTGATGGCTTTGAAGATTATGAACAGCATTGAAAACTATGATATAGCACACAATTTAAAAAGAGCTTAAAATACACGCATAATTGTAATAGGCAAAACAGTATGGTCATTAAGGATATAGGTTCTGAAGTCAGATTCCTAGGAGTGTGTTGGTACAAGCTTGTAATCTCAGTACTTGGGAGGCAAGAAGACACTACAAGGCACCTCTATAAAACCAGCCTTTAGGAGGATGGTTTTAAATTCCAGGCCAATAAGGATTATAAAGCAACAGCCTGAATCAAAACCAACAGAAAGAACTACCTTAGGCTGCTGGAAGTAGCATTTTGTTTTTAAAAGAGAAAGTGCTTTGTGGTGCTGTGGTAGAATGTAAGCATATGTATACACAGGTTTATACAATATTAATATCTCTACCTGAGAAGAAACTGCTTCTCATTGTATTTCTGGTCTGATGGTTAAATACATATTTATATTTTTAAAGTCAATATTTGTATAATAGGCAAGAACAGTGCCTATCAGCTAAATACATATTTAGGACTGTACCACATGTATTACAAACATGTACTAAAATCGAAAGCCTATATTTATACAGATCCTTTCATCTTGACGGGGACTAAAGAGCTTACAAACATATGTACATAAAAGGGCGTTAGTACTGATAGGCAGGCAAGGTATCAGTTCCCCACTTCCTTATGTCTCTTAGCAGTCCTAGCTAGGAATACACACCGAGTGTCAACAGACACAGGCCTGTAACAGCTGCAAAGACATTAACATAGTAATCCAGTTGTAACACACAGGCACTGAGGACAGCAGCTGGAAAACAGCAACTGCTTTCCTCTGGTGCAGAAGCATCATGGCCATTTCCAGCTTTGTGTTTTTAAATTATTCTCTACCAAACTCAACTAATCACTTGACAAAATTGAATTTGATACTGAAAATTGTTTCTGAATGCAAAACACTTCGTCTGATGATTGAACACTACGTTGAAAACGCTTCCTCTTGCCCTTGATTTAAAGAGGGGGGTGAGGGGCAGGGTTACAACAGTTAGGAGAAAAGACTCAACATTTTCTAAGAATAGCTTTGTCTCAGAGGATTCAGCATTACATCAAAAGACAGTTATATCCTCCCCTCCCCATTTAATTAGTACACCATAAATTTGTTTGCCCAGTTAGTTTATATATGTGGGTCTATATAATACACACAACGATGATCTCATGTCGGTAACTGCAGTTCTGGCAGAGTATATGCAGAGGACAATGTGACTAGCAAGGCAGCACTCATGGACTTTGCCTAAGCCCAATCAGCCTTGTATATGAACAACAACAACAAAACACCAAGGGAAATTTCATCGCTGAGTCTTTTTTTTTTCTCCAATACTTTTTCCGCTCTCATATTTTATGTAGGAAAAATCTGGTAAAAATGAAACTCCAGGACCGAAGCCTGAAGAGGACGGAAAGACTGCAGAAGCAACCAAAGGGCAACCTGTGGCCTATTTGTCTAAGCGGGCAGTTTTGTGTCTAATGGGTTTCCAAGTGGCTTCTAGGCACTGACAGCACAAGCATCCTTATTCCCTGGCCAAATCCTGTCTACAGAATTTACTAACCAAGCAGTCCTATGTACTTATCACTTAAAATTATGTTTTCATTGATGTAGAGAGCCACAAGTAAGTTTTAAAATACTAAATTTCAGGTATATATATTTTTTCAAAACAGAACTTTCAGTGGGCAGGCTTCTTAGGCATAGGGTTATCAATTCAAGCTAATTATTTTAAGGTAAAAAGGGGAGGCTGACCAAAGGAGCTACAGTGAATACGCTAAAGAGGAGCAGAAATAAGTGTTTATTTTCCCTATGGAAGTCCTAAGGAAGTAAATAATTCTCTGGCCACATTCTGATTCAGGAATAAACATGCTCAAATGAGGGAGGAGGGGATAGGGAGGGGAAAGCAAGCAGAAGAGAACAGTCTTATTTAACAGTTTTTATGTGGGTAAAATGATTTGTGCCATGGTATTTCCATAAGAAGTGGGACCATTATTTTCCTGTAGAAACACATTTGGTTTGAAAAGTATCACTGGACAGGACGTGAAAATCAAACCAAATGAATTATTCACAACCTCCGATCAGAGGTGATCATTATTTCTGAAGCTCCAAACAGTGATTAAGATTCTACCCTGAGATGTCATTTTCTCACTGAGTAACACCAGCAATAGAAAAAGGCATTATCTATCTATCCATATATGTATTTTCTCTCCTGGGAGGACCCAGGTTTAATGTTACTATAACAGATACTAAAAAAAAACCCACAATAATATTAACATTTATTCTGCTGGTACTCATAAACACCATTAGTCTGACATACAGTGTCAACACTAATCATGTCCCAAAATTAACACCAAAATTAACATCAACATTAATTGTACTATCAGTGTGACTAGAATATACAAACGGACACAAGCATTTCCCAAAGCTGCTGCTGTTGTCATAAAACTGCAACATTAAGTTCAACAGAAAAACGTAAAGGAAAAGCTAAGGGGAAAAACATGACAGGGTTTTGCTTTTGAGGGTGTTAGATTGTGGGAGCAGAAAGGAAATCTTTGCCATGGTTGACTTTCTTCTCTCCATACTTTAAGATCAGCTATAGCAATGCTTTCCTGCATAGATTTAGGTACAGGCTGGCTGTAGCTGAATCAGGTATGTTTTATCACTTTCCCTGCTAAAGTCTACAATAGCTATTGTTCTAGTTCTACTAATGCCAGGAAGATGACTACTTGCAGGGCTCTGGAGTGGGAACACAAATAACCCTAGACTGTCACAGCTGAGATGGGTGGTGACACTGCATCACAGAGAAAAACAAGGCCTAGAGAGAATGAACTTGAACCTGAGCTTTTTTTTGGAGGGGTACTTATATCAAAATTTACCTTTTGTCCTTTTAAATATAGATACAGCAAATCGAAGCTATATTTTTAATTAGAAACTATCAATAATGCTTTAATAAAAATAACAAAATACAGAAAATATTAGAAGCTTTTAAAAGATGTATTTTAAGTCACAGCACAATGTGGTATTTGACTTAATTTCTGTTTGTGAAAACTATGCTGAAAATAGTTAATGCTATGTGGTCTGCCTGACACAGCGTGTTTCATTACCTAATGTCATATAATCACATGAGTTAATGCTTCCATGAAATGTGATCTGCCTGACACAGCATGTTTCATTGCCTAATGTCATATAATCACATGAGTTCAAGACAACTTTCTTGACAGCTGAAAAATTAGTTTTTTATGCCTAACTTAATGTAAAGTTACCTCAATCCCTCTAATTAAAAATTGACATGTGGGTATCATTGTTATTGGGAAAAAAATCAACTATATGGAAATATAACTAAAGATTGAAATAATAATCATGTATTAGGGAATAATTTATCCTTGAGATATTTACATACTTCAAACCATAGTAAGTTAACATATCAATACTCAGTATTTTAATTTTGTTGAACATGCCATGGAGTACACACACCAGTAGTACTTGAGAAACAGCACAGAACTGACTGGTACAGAAGCTAAGTAAGCCACTGCAGTTCTAAAAGCATTGGCTGGTAATCACACGGATAGATGTTGATCTCTGGTATACCATGCCTCATTCTTGGGAGTCATTTAAACTTAGAATATATAAAACCTTTGGCAAGAGTATTCTTCCAAGGGCCATCTCTAGGACTGACATCTGGACAGATGTCAAAGGAAAGCCTAAAAGTCCTGCGTTAGTGCAAAGCAGGAACTTTAGAATTTTTTCAGTTAATTAAGTTCACTGAACTTCGGCTTGTTAACAATCAGTCAAAACCAACTAACCAACCTGATGAGAAATCTCCAATGCCAGCAAAAGCCATTTGGAAGGAATTCTAAGAAAAACATATGCACTCGAAAGAACAGTATTAGAAATTCGTTAGAAGTAACTCCATTTGGGCAGACTTATTTTTCAAAATCAGCCTCAAACATTTTCTAATGAAGGGATGGAAGAACATTTTAGACAAAAACACAGAGCAAATATGCTTACTTAGACTAGGGATGAAAGAAATGTTTTTGTTTTATTTTTTTTTAAAAAAAAAACCTGTCTTACCACATATCCCATAAAATATGTTTCTCTATGTCAAGATTTTCTGTCTTGCTAAGCCCTGAGGCTGGAATTGAACCCAGAGTCTTGTCATGTCAGACAGGCACTTTATCACTGAGCTTCATCTGCTGCATTTGGAAGGAGTCAGTGTTTTCTTCTTCCTTTAAAGGCCTTCATAGAAAGTATGGCTCTGTACTCAATACAAATTAGGAGTATTTGTGTGCACCTAGTAGTTGGTTATGCCTCCCTTCTCCTGAAGATTTCAAGTACTTAAATACGTTCTCCTGTCTTCAGGCATAGATTGGTGGCTGGGATTCCTCAACAATTTCAGAGGTCTTGTGCTCTCTTTATATTTTTGTTCTGAGCCTGCCTGTAATGGCTGAGCCATCTCTCCAGCCCTGGTCTTCTGCTTCTCTAAGGGCTCGTTCTTAGATCACCTGTACCTCAGCACAATTCTAACAAACTGCTCTTCTAACACATTACCTCACAAAACAATACTGACTTAATTTTAATATTCAGCACTTAAAAAGGCAAACTAATTTCAAAAAATCAAAAAATACAATTTATCTAGATTGACTTCACATTCTTGAAGCTATTTTGAGGTTGAGCCAAAAAACAATATATAAAAAACATAGTGCCAAACCAGAAAAATATTTGGGTCCTGAGTGTTCGGGAGAAATAAAAAATAATTTTTTTACTCAAGTCCACAAACACTCTCCAGGCAGTTTTAGACAATAATGGGATCCGTGAGAATTTGAATTTATGATAAGCCAAGTTCTATCAGTTACTTTTCTCATCACTATGATCAAATACCCAGCTAAAGCAAATTTAAAAAGTTTATTTTAGCTTGGGTTTAAGAGAGGATAGACTAGACAGGCATGGTGGCAGTCAGATCTCTATGAGAGAAACCTTGTCTTGGGAGTGGGGTAGAAGAGGGTAACCCTGTCTGCAGTTAGGAGGCAGATAGCATCAATGGAAGTCCACATTCCATGGAAAATGGGTAAACACTTTCAGGGAGGAATTTCCTCTGGCGATAAATCTCTCTGGAAATACCTCAGATGTATGAATCTGAGACAGAAATGTGTCTCCTCGGTGATTCTAGCACTAGTTAGGTTGACAATGAAGATAAATCATCACATCAACCAATTCTTCACTAAGTATACAAAGGGTCAGGCCTCCTATCATCATCTTATTCTTCCCCTCACCTCTCTTCCTTCTTCCCTTCCTTCCTCTCCCTCTTGAGATAAGTTTCTCCACCTAATTCTGGCTATCCTAGAATGCACTATGTAGACCAGGCTGGCCACGAACTCACAAGATCCTCTTGCCTCTGCCTCCCAAGTGCTGGGAAATATTATTTAATGCTCAAATTAAACTTTCAAAGAAGTTGGGTGGTTGGAGGCACATGCCTTTAATCCCAGGAGGCAGAGGCAGGTGGATCTCTGTGAGTTTAAGGCCAACAAAGTGAGTTCCAGAACAGCCAGGACAGTTACACAAAGAAACCATGTCTCAAAAACAAACAAATAAACCAAATCCAAAAACCAACAACAATAACAACAAAACTTTCAAAGAAATACAGCCTCAAATCAAGAATCACAGTCACAATTGTAGGATCTTAGTGGCTGGTAGTTGATGTTTCTTCATATATTTTCTACATTGTTTAAAGAATTTTTAAAATTAAAATCAAGAAGACTGGTCAAGAAGCTCAGTAGCTAAAAACATTTATTACTAAGAGTGCTAACCTCAGTTTGAGACTTGGGACATACACAAGGTGTCATCTGAGATCCATCCACCTGTGTGCCATAATACACTCACACACACACAGGCACGCAAGCTAAATAAAAAAGGACAATAGCACCCTGTAAATAGTTAAACTGCCTTTCCATCTCTCTCCCGAAGAGGTAGCTTCTGCCATGGCTCCTCTCCTCTCCCCCGCTCTCCTCTTTCCCCTTCCTCCCTTTCACCCATTCCCTTTCCCCTCCATAACCCACTAAATAAATAGTAACTTTCTCTGAAAAAAAATAGTTAAATGATAATTAAATACAGATATAGGTACGTTAAGTAGTTTCAAAGCTGAATTCCTAATATTCACTATTCCCACCATTTTATTCCTGAGAATAAAAAGCAGAAATGAAGTAAAGTTATCAGTCATGATAGCAGCCAGTCTTTAAAATTTGATTTATATTACTTTATTTCCTATTTAAGCATTTTCTTCTTTAAAAAAAAAAGTGCCAGGTCATGATGTAGATTCAACACATTTTCAATGAGAGTTAAAATGTAAAATGCCAACTGAATATTACAGGAACATTAGAGAAAACCTACTATAGTAACAAAATAAAGAATAAAAGGAAATGAAGGAAACAAGTGGGTTTGTCTCACTAAACAGGGGAAATCACAAAGCTTCTCTGAATGTTAAAACTGCTGAGAAGGAAAAACCCTGACACCTAGTGCCCAGCTGGAAAAACAAAACCTCAGAGCCACTCCTTCACATGGTAGTTCATGCAGAGGTGACTATTAAAATGCATTAAATGTGGAACACACTTTCCTCCCAGAAACAAAAAGAAAGGAAGGAAGGAAGGAAGGAAGGAAGGAAGGAAGGAAGGAAGGA
>LOEQ01000441.1:398113-421032 GCA_001685075.1 Bramus lutescens | reverse complement strand
TGAGGGCTGACTGAGAAGCCAAGGACAATGGCACTGAGTTTTGATTCTATTGCACGTACTGGCCTTGTGGGAGCCTACTCTGTTTGGATGCTCACCTTCCTAGACCTGGATGGAGGGGGGAGGACTGTGGACTTCCCACGGGGTGGGAAACCCTGACTGCTCTTAGGACTGGAGAGGGAATGGGGGGAGGGGGAGGGAAATGGGAGGAGGTGGTAATTTTTTAAAAATAAATAAATAAATAAGAAAGTCCTTCCCAGAATACCAATTATCAAAAGTCTTTTAAAAATTAAATTTATTGAGAAATGGTTATTTCTTTACATAGAATCTATAAATAACATACTATTGTAACTCTATTTCTTATCTTTAAAAATGTGATGGCAGTCAGATGGTGGCGAGGCAGAGACACATGGATCTCCATGAGTTTGAAGTCAGCATGGTCTATAGAGTTCCAGAACAGCTAAAGCTGTTTGCTACACAGAGAAATCCTGTCGCAAAAGAGTGAAACCCAAAAAATGTGGTGGCAACATAAACATTAGACATATATAATTCAAATGTCAATACCTTTTGTGCAACCAGGAACGTAAGTCGTCGGATCCCATGCTCAACCAGAGTAGCTTTCTGTGAACAAACATAAAACGTAAGATAGATGACAACCAAATTTTATCTTACTTAGTCTTCACAAGATTCTAACTGGAATAACCACCCTTTCTTGGATAAAGACCTCATCTCAGAATCTTCATTGCTCCTGGGATTAAACATTAAGGAATAGAGGTTCTACTGATCAGGAGGGAAGGGAAAGAGAACTCTGCAGAGAAGCAAGGGTTATATGAACACTCAGAGGTAGTTGACCTCCAGATAAAACATACTGGGATGCTTAGTGTTAACTGTCTACATGACAATCTAGAATCATACAGGAAGAGAGTCTCAATGAGGGATTATTTAGAGCAGTGGCATGTCTGTTTGATTGCTTGGTTTTGGGTTTTTTGTTTTGTTTTGGTTCAGGTTTTTCAAGACAAGGTTTCTCTGTGTAACAGCCCTGGCTATCCCAGAACTCACTCTGTAGACCAGGCTAATCTCAAACTCAAGAGATCCACCTGCCTCTGTCTTCTGAGTGTTGGGATTAAAGGTGGGTGCCACCACTGCCTTTGTAAGCATGTCTATATGGGGTAATTTTTTTAAAGTTTATTTTATTATTATTTTCTGTGTTATGGGTGTTTTGCCTAAGTGTATCTCTGTGAATCACATATATTCAGTGCCCAAGGAAGTCAGAAAAGGCCATCAACTCTCCTGGAACTGGAGTTTAAAGAAGGTTGTGAACTGTCCTTGTAAATTCTATGAATTCAACCCAAATGCTCTGGAAGAGCAGTGTTCTTAACTGATAAGTCATCTCTCCAGCCCCTGTTTGAGGGTAATCTTGATTGCATTAACTGAAGAGGGAAGACCTGTCTCTGTGAGTCAGTTTTCTTTAATGATGTGATCCCTAGTAGCTTGAATAACTTCAGGGCAAGCCTCATTCCAAGGAGAGTTGTAGGGCAACACAAAGTGGACTTAATGAAAAACAAAAGAGAAGAAAACTCAGAGTTGGGTGGGAAGTGACGTGAGGTGGAAATGAGATGAGTCTGGATGTGGATGAATATGATCAAAACAAATTGTCGAAAATAGTTGAGGAATTAAGAAAAATATTATGGAGAGAAGGCACCCAGTTAAGACATATTTTTCTTCTAGAGGATTAGAATTAAATTCCCAAGGACCCAATTCAGGAAGCTCACAACTATCTGTAAAGTCAAATCTACCTTCTGTGGGCACCTTAACTTATGTGCACATCTCCATAAACAGAAAAAAAACATGCATACAATCATATATATAAATATGTTTATATATATATATATTTTTTTTAATTGTAAATAAATAAAAAGCCACCAAGATTGGTGGTACATGTCTGTAATCCCAACACCCAGGAGGACTCAGAAGGATCGTGACTTCAAAAACAACCTGGACTAAAGCAAGTGCTGACATTAAAAAAAAAAAAGATGGTTGTTAAAAACAATGATTAAAAGGCGTTTAAACTTGATATTATTCTTAGCTCCACTTGGTATAGGTAAACAAGATGTTATAAGTCAACAGAGGACAGTGGTTTCAAGATAGCCTTATGAGTCTTGAACTCCCAAACCTAAGCTTTCCTCAATTCTGTACTGTTTGTTTGCTTCAAAACACAAACAAATAGTAGGTTTTAAATGTTTTTAAATGTCCTCACAAAGGAGCTACATGGAAATAAGCAGGAAAGCAATCCCACAAACTGAATTATTTGGGAGAATTCATGAATAATACAAAGAAAAAGATATGTAGGCTTTTACAGCCCTCAGTAAGACTGCAGTTGGATTACATTCCTAACTATATAACATGCACTAACAGTTTATAAACAAATTATTTTTTTAATCATTCAAATTACATTTTTTGAGGCTGGAGAAATGGGTCAGTGGTTAAAACCACTGGCAGTTCTTTCAGGGGACACAGATTTGATTCCCAGCAACCATTTAGCAGATCATAACCAGCCATAACTCCAGTCCTAGGGTATCCAACATTCTCTTCTTGCTTCCATATATAAATATAGCACACAAACATACATGTAGGCAAAACACTCACACACACCAAATAAAATTAAAAATTGCATTTATCTACTCATATGTTTGTGTCTATACGGGTGTGAATCCTGGGGATCGAAACCAGGTCATCAGGCTTGGTAGCAGGTGTCTGAGACATCTTGCTGGTCTCCAAATCTTAACATTCAAGATAATATATAGGCCAGGTGGTGGTAGCAGACCTCTATGAATTAGAAGCAAGCCTGGTTTACACAGTGAGTTCCAAGGCAGCTAGAGCTGTTACATAGAGAAACCCTGTCTTGGGGAGGGTGGGAATGATATCGAAGTTTTTTGTTTTTTATTTTTTGTTTTTCCAGGACAGGGTTTCTTTGCATAGCCTTGGCTGTCCTGTAACTAACTTTGTAGACCAGGCTGACCTCAGACTCATAGATCTGCCTGCCTCTGGCCACTGAGTGCTGAGATTAAAGGTGTGCACCATTATGCCTGTCAGGTTTTTGTTTTTTCAATTCCAAATTTTTTTCTTATAAAGAAGCAAGTGTCTAGACCTTTTCTCCCCATTTCTAGATTGCTGCTATGATATTACTGAGTAAAAAAATATTGCTATTATTGATACTATAAGCAAAACCTAATAGGAAAAATCTATTTTCTATAGACAAACTTTCATGATAAATTCCTAGGTCAAATAAAAGTAAACATTAGTCTAACATATTTAAAAATTATCCATACTGTCATCATACTCTTCAGTATAAGTAAACAAATACTGACATTACAATAAAAATAAAATGTGCTAAAAGAAAGGCGATATGGAGATGCTCTCAGTATCTGAGAGCAACAGAAACACTTCAGACACCAATAAAGAATTCCACTACAGCCGAGGCCTTCAAAGACAAGCATCAATAGCTATGTTCTGGCAGGGGAAGAAAATAACTTTAATAATGCCATGATTTAAAATCAAAATTGTTATTGCTTTTAAAATTCCACAAGTGGCTGACAATAACAGCAGAGCAACAGGATTCTGATTACATTGTAATAATGCAGGTCTCACAGCAAGTCCACAGCTATTACCCAGCGATTAGGCGTCATCACCTGGAGAAACTCCATTTACACTGACTGCTTCAATCTCCTCTACAAGTCATTTACAAATATATGATCCTAATTTCTATGAGAGAAAAAAAGACATGCTGGGACTAGAAGATTATGTGGACAATTTGGATCAACCTATTTGATAGTTTAATGTGTGCTTTTTTTAAAAAAAAACTTTTTTCTAAACTGCTAGAACCATGATTATGAAGTGAAAAACAAAATAATTTATTACTCTAGTTTTTTTTTTCAAAATTGCTTTTCTCTCCTCTTCTCACATCTATTTTAAAAATATGTAGATGAACATAGCAAATCTTCCAAGGTAAGCATCTTAACTGATGCTTTCTCTAGGCTCCTAGAGTTAGCATTCTGTCTTGACCCTTCTTAATGCCTTAGGCAAAGACACCAGATTTCCCTTTGCCTCAGTGTACGAAAATGAAGGAAACTCTTTAGATCACTGCATAAGGGTATGCAATCTTAGGTCTTAGAAAAACAAAAAGCCTAAAATTGTGAAAACACAATCAAATACAGGCTATTTGTATCTAAAAAAATCTAGACAGAAAATTTCACTGACTGCCATGTATATCAGGACTCCTTCACTGAGGTAACCTTGGTTACTGACCAAAGGTTAATTTTACGTAGTAACCACATACTTCTCTGGAAGAACAATCTCCTTGTGTTGGCCACTGCAAATCCAACATCAGTTCACCTGTTCTGAGAGTGTCAGAGTAAATGCTACTTGTATTAATTACTACATTATTTTCTCCCTAGGTATTTTTACCTGTTATGAATGCCAAGGGCACTAACTTTTTAGAGTGCTAAATTAAGTTTTAAAATATCTACTAAGTTCTTTACAATAAGCAGTCAGTGCTATTCCTTCAAATGTAACACATGGGTATGACTATTAAAGGCAGTTTTAGGAGCAGACTTTGACACCTAACACATATCATGAGTATAGCTCAGTAGCAGAGCAGTTGTCTGGTATACAGGAGGCCAGGGATTTCTATTCCCAGTACCATCACCACTGTTCATTACTGTCTTAAACATGACTATTCGGTTACCCTAACTAGAATTGATGAGGATAAAAATGTATCATTTTCTAAATATTATAGATCTGACATGAAAGGTTTTGCTCTATCATCTTCCACTTGGTTATAAAACAGTATTAATTAACCTCTCAGAACATGAACTTTTCCATGTGTACCCTAGAATAACTCCTGACTCATGTAAAACTTGTGAGATTGTAGAAAAGTGCAAATAAATTGAGATAGAATTTCTTTATAAATATACATTATTATTGTTTAAAGATGTAAGCTGCCATTTATCTCAAATACTTGGGAAGTAGAGGAAGGTGTATCTCTTTGAGTTTGAGGCTAACCTGGTATACATAGTGAATTCCAGGTAGTTATAGTGACATCTTGTCTCAGAACAACAACAAAATCCCCCACAACAACAAAAAGCCAAAAAAAAAAGTATGTGAGCACACACACAAACACACACATACACCCTCTCTTGTATGTATGTATGTATGTATGTATGCTGATCAAGTAGTAATCATTTAAAAGATGAAGTTAGGTTAGCTACTTAGTCCTACCAAGGAGGCAAAATTTGATATAATTCCTTCAGAACTGAGGGAGAGGGAAGGGCACACGAGAGACAGGAAAACATCTCAGGAGAAGAAATAAAAATGATGAGAATCTAAGTGTTGAGTATGGAGTATAGTAACAATGTGATATACACTCAAGTGACAACAACAATATCAAAAACCTGAAAAGGTAGCTGGAAGAATTGCAAATATTTTAATGGGGGGAGGGCAGAAGACAGCATAGAAAGAACTTGCATGGAGTTGGGTACATATGGAGTTTGCCACAAAATGGAAATATTCAGCAGTGAATTCAAGATTGAACAATGAATGTTCAAAACTAAAGCTCTAAAAGAGATTAGAAAACATACTTTAAAAAAAAAGTACTTGAGGTCTGATCATAAAAAAAGATATTAATTATAGATAATTAAATTACTTTGGAATTTTCTTCCAGTAGGCAAAACTAGCCACAGTCTTGAGAGTTATGATAAAAAACAATTAATCAATGAAAAACCATCCAAGTAAGCCAGGCATGGTTGTGCACACCTTTAATCCCAGCACTCAGAAGGCAGAGGCAGGTGGGTCTCTGTGAGTTCAAAGTCAGCATGCTGTACAAAGCAAGTTCCAGGACAGCCAGGGCATTTATACAGGGAAATCCTGTCTCAAAAANAAAAAAAAAAAGGACAACCTCACAAGTAGAAAAAGCCACCAATACCTTTAACCTAGTCAAAGACTCACATTTTGCTGGGTGAACTCTCTGAACATAGCTGCAAGCTTGTCATCTTCAATATCACCATCAGTCTTGATAGCCACATTCAGAATGTGTATTGGTTCATCCCTGGGGACCTGTAAACCAAGAATACAAACCAAAGAAGATTATGAAGCTGGCTGCTACAAAAACTGGAATAAGTCACAGTACCTAGTAGTACAGTAACAATAGGATATTCTGGTTTGCTACACTCAAACTATTGCCCAACTGTCATAGAAGAGCTAAATAAAGCACATAAAACATCAAGAGCAGCAGTTTAAGGTAGCTTCAATTCTTGAAACAAACTTGAAAGTCATGGTGTCTCCAGCAAAATGCAGTTAAACAATCTGCAGGAGGGAAAGAAAGCTGTGTAACATAGTCCCAATTACTATAGTTCCTCACATGTTATCAAATGATGGATTTATCAAAACACGGAAAAAGGGGATGGAGAGATGGCTCAGTGGTTAAGAGCACTGGTTGCTCTTTTAGAGGTCCTGAGTTCAATTCCCAGCAACCACATGGTGGTTCACAACCATCTGTAATGAGATCTGGCGCCCTCTTCTGGCATGCGGGCATACATGGAGGTAGAATGTTGTATACATAATAAATAAAAATCTTAAAAAAAAAACACGGAAAAACAACAGAGGGAAAGAACTGAACATTCATTTACTGAGAAATCAGAAGGGATTTAATAAAAGGACACCTTTAAAAACAAAATGTCAAATTCCACCTTTAGAGTTCATATCCATTTTTTTTTAAATATTTCAAGACAGGGTTTCTCTGTGTAATTGGTGGCATGCACCACCACCACCTGGCTCCATTTATTCTTTTTAACAGTATTTTGAAGAGACAAAATCAAGTAATATAGCACACTATAAAAGTACCATTCCAAAGTTAGAAAGATATAGTATAGTAAAAGTCCATGTCTGGAGCTGGTTTTGGTGGTGCACGTCTTTAATCCCAGCACTTGGGAGGCAGAGGCAAGTGGATCTCTGTAAGCTCGAGGCCAGTCTGGTCTACAGAGTGAGAGCCAGGACAGTAGGACTACACAGAGAAACTCTGTCTTTAAAAACCAAAATAACAAAACAAAAAAATAAGTACTATGTCTGAGAGAGAAAAGTAGTCTTCCAGAGGGAGCACCATACCTTGTCCTCATCATAGAGCGATGTGTGACCAGACTCTGGGAACGTGGGACTTTGGGGTGGGGAGTCACAGAAGCAGCCCATTATTTCATCAAAGATCCTAAAATATCACCAGAGAAACATCCACAATAAAAACTCAAGTGGCAGGAAACTAATGTTGCCATGGTAAATCAGGTTAAAAGAATAACCTATCCTATAGTGTGCTCAACAGTCAGCAGAATAGAAATACCAATAGCTAGAGATGACATGCAAAAATATCACCAAGTGGCAGAAATTAGGAGGATGGATTGTTTAAACTTTAATAAACCTATATTTTCTTTTAAAAATGATATAAAGCTTTTTTGATTTGGTTTTGTTTTCATATGTAAGATATGTGCAGTGCTGTCATCATCGCTGTTAAAGTAACAGAAGGCGCCTGAGACTGGAGCAGCGACAGGCCCATGTAATTACCCCTCCCCCTAGGGTAATGCATCAGTATACATCAAGAGATAGATGCTGAATGCATTTAATCAAAAGATGTATCGTCTCTAGTGGGGCTCACTCTAGAGTTGTGTTTAATTTCTCCTGACATTTCACTCATCACAGAGCAGACAGCTTCTTCTGTTAGCTCCTGAGGAAAAGATGATTGGTTCTTTTTTCTTTTTTTCCTGTCCAGGCTTTATACTGCAAGGAGAAGCTAAGAGTCTCAATGAGGATTAGAAATCAGAAGATATCTCTCTGAGGGTATATACAGTGAAGGCTGTATCTCTTTGGCTGGCTCATGACTCTTCAGGGGAAGCTTTATTGTTCAGAAAGGTGATATTCCCCAAAAACTAGAAGTCCATGGCTTCCCTTGTACAGACACAGTCCTAATGCCTTACCTGACAAAATCCTCAAAGGTCCGGAAAGAGACCATTCCGCCCATTCGCTGACAAGGTGGAGTGAACGAGTTGTCCAGCAGAACATCGCTGACACTAGCTACATGAGTCATGCCATAGTGGTTGAGGTTGGAGGCAAAGGACATTCTAAACAGTAAATTAAGTTCATTAGAAAAGGAGCAAGGATTGGGAGATTAACAAGGGAAAAGGAGTGTGGAGAAAACTTTCATGTAGGGTCAGGTTACAGAGCAGATATGGTTTTTGTTGCTATTGTTCATTTTTGGCTTGGGTTTTTTTTCCCACTACAGATAAGGCTGTAGATCAAGCTTCGTTTGAATTTTTGAGTACTATATTTTTGTCACTCCAAAAGTTCTTCAGATAGACATTGAAGGACTACCAGGGATGTTATGGTAGTTTTTAACACAACAGTTTGATATATTGGGTGAACAAGCAGTACATAGTGGTTAAAAACCATCCCGCATCTTCCCCATCTCCTTTTCTCTTTTAAAAAATAAAATTAAAAAAAATTAAAAAAAGTAGGCAAGCCAAGTGAGTTACCATTATTCAACATTTAAGACATTTTTCCTTAGGCATTGTAATAGGTTAAACATTCCCAGACGTAGTTTTATAAATATCAAATAGTAATTCTAATTAAGAAGAATGAAGTAGTTTAGCAAATAATTCTAGCAAGTTATTTACGAAACAGAAGTCCTCTAAAGGAACTTTATTGAGGTATTTATCCTTTCCATTGGTAGACTGACAGATTTACTGATTAGAGTTCTCCCTTTCTAAAAGAGTTTAAGCCCATAATGCAAAAGTTCCTTTTTAAATTTAAACACTTTTGTACTAGAGTAAAAATATCTCTACTGAAAGCCTTATTAACTTTTAGCAAGATACAAAAGCAGAGCATTGGTCTCAAAGTATGTGTAAGCATGACAAGCACTTGCTAAATGGAGATGCTTGAAGAGAACAGAATTGATTTATTCAATCTAAATCCATATTGAATATGAATATTCTTTGATGCATCTCAGCAGAATGTACTTATAAATAATATCATAAGGTATTATTGATTGACCAATCAGGACAGCCTGTTAGAAAGGACCAAGCTAAAGGATGCCACCAGGATTTGTAAGACACATTTCTGGCATATTGATCTGAAGTAAGTTCAGAGTGAGATGAGGACACCTGCACTTTGGAAAACTATTTAAAAATCTCCCTGAAGAACACCACCTGCAATGTTGCAGGAGGAAGAGAGAGCAATGAATGTGAGCTTGAGGTCTGGGCCCTCTGAAAAATCATATTTATAAAAGGCAATGAGATGCTCTGTAGGATGGGGATGTTGCTCACACAGACTAAAGAGACTCACACTCATGGTTTTTATTCTTTTGGTAAGCGATGGCAATAGGAAAAGAACTTCATCTTTCAACAGTATTGGGAAATAGAAGGCAGACTGAAAGAGGAAACCATTGATACCATGAGTGAAACAAACAAATGAAGCACACATCAAGCAAGTCTTACATATGGTGCTCACTAGAAACTGGGATTCTGAGCTGTATTAACTCAGAAATGCTATTATCCTGATTTCTAGGATCACCAAGTACACTTATCAAAGGAGCAAGTTTGTGAGGCACCTTTTCTATTTGCTTATCACTAGACAGGAAAGAGACAAAGGGTTCCAGAAAACATTTAAACAGAACCCCCTTTAAATAAGCTAACAGGCTGGGTTTGTAGCAAACATAGGGTTAAACATCTTTTTCACTTGATGGAACCCCATGGGAAATATAGACATGATTCAGTTTCCCTCTACCACTGTGCTCGTGGGCCAGAAGAGCTAAGGTTGGCAGAATTGAACCAAGCTTACACTCTAAGGGAAGACCAAGGGCTTACAAAAGCATACTCCCCCCACCCACACTTAAATAGAGCTATATATATAAGGCTATAATTTGTTTTAGTTACGTAGTATTTTAAAGGGAGAGAAAAATGTAAGATTATAAACATTTTCACATGTAGCATCTACAAAGAATTTGCCATCAACCTGTCACTGCTTTAGCATTTTGTGGATTTAGTCCAATCAGAATTGCTATCCTCTCAAACTTGCATGTGACCTTGCTTGGCTGAGGAAGCAGACAAATGAAAAACACACATTAAAGTATCAGTTGCATATATAGACTTGGAAACTTTCATGACTCAATGTAACAAGACTTAATATATTTTTCCAATGGTACTCTTACAAGTATAAAATAAAATGACTTTTAAATCATAATACTTTAGAAAAACAGTTAACAAACTGATGAAACATGAGATCAGCTATTTCTGGATTTTTATTCCTCTAAAAAAAGAAGCAAATTAGAGAAACTAAAAATTGAAAATACTATGAACAATTTGCCAGGATAAGAAGAGTAACCTTAAGGGTTTCTCCTCTGAAAGCCCCAGCTCTAATGAGAACTCAGCAAGACATTGCCAGCAATGCCTGAACATCAGCTGACCCACTCCCTCTCACGCAGAGCTCAAAGTGGTCTTTGGCACACTGACACTTTTCAAGTACTTTTGGAACAGCTGAAGACATGTTTTCCAAACAGAAAGAGCAACTCAGTATGTCCAAGGGGAAGCTGAGGATTCCCTAGCAGAAGATAACACATTAGCTTGTTGAATGTAGTATCGTTTTTACCTTGTTTCACTATTTTACATTACTAGGGGAGGGTGCTTTTAGTTGGAAAAGAAACTAAATATACAGAATATACGGTACCTGTTTAGCGTGGGGATGTTCCCTCTGTAATTAAACAACCACAGTTAGTTACTGACAGGTTAGTAAAAGCCATAACAAAAGAATTGTCAGAGTAGATACAGACCAGTCACCAGGAGCTCCAGTTTAGCAGCTCTGGTATCAGCAAATGTAATTAAGTGCTCATTACCCTTCAATCCCCATGGTGCCTCCAAAGAGGCATCCTCCTGACCTACCTCACCACAGCAGCTGTTGAGGAAAGGGTCCAGATGTATTTACCATGGATTTAAAAAAAAAAAAAAGATTTATTTATCATGTATACGGTGTTCTTTCTGCACGTATTCCTGAAGGCCAGAAGAGGGCACCAGATCTCATTATAGATGGCTATGAGCTACCATCTGGTTGCTGGGAATTGAACTCAGGACCTCTGGAAGAACAGGCAGTGCTCTTAAGTAAGCACTAAGCAATCTCTCCAGTCCCAGATTTTTTTTTCTAAATAACTCTCATTAAAAAAAAAATAATGTTGAGTAGAGGTAAAACATGGACTGGTAAATAGTAAAGCTATATTATACTGTACATTAAAACATGAAATATGATCCCTGGCAAAATTTCTAAATTATTCCTTGCTCCTATTATAAAGGCACAATAAGATGATGGTTCCATAGCTCCTTATTGCTTTTCTGGAATATGTAATGGATCTACAATCTCCTCTAAGGAAATTAATCTACTGATGCAGACACCCTGAAATTCAGCCACCTCTTCCTTTCTAAAAGGCACCAGGTTTCTTAAGGCAAAGAGTTTATGAATACTGAAAATCCTGAGGAACCTAAGTTATACTACTAGTGTGATAAAACTTGCTACAATTAATATCCTTTAATTAAATGAGTTTAGGATAACTATTTTTAATTGTTATTAGTTTGAAAACTCTAGGCCTTTCATAAATAAAACTGTACCTAACTTTGACTAGTTTTAACTTCCTTATAAAGGATGTGTCAAATTCATGAAAGAAAGATTGAGGCAGGTGGTGGTGGTGCACACCTTTGATCCCAGAATTAGGGAAGCAGAGGTAGGCGGATCTCTGAGTTCAAGGCCAGCCTGGTTACAGGATAAGCCAGGGACACACAGAGAAAGCCTGTCTTGAAATAAACAAACAAGCAAGCAAGCAAATAGACTGAATTACACAAAGGGGAAATAAGGCAAGACTCTTGAATTCTCTTTGGTATTTGAAAGTATTTCTCAGAATTTTGATGTCAGATGTTTGCAAACAGAAAAATGAACCAAGCAAAAACTCTTCAAAGTTAAAGTAGCAAAGGAATATCAGCCACAATTTAGGGGCACTGTAAGGGGGGTTGACCGGTTGCTTTCTTAACCCTCTTACATTCTTTTAACAGCACAGAATCATTATTAGGGTTTTCTGGCACAAAGAAGTCTTAATGGGCAGAGCATACCGGGTAGTGCTGCTGCTGTGTGGGAAGGAGGATTAGAGAAGGAAAATGATGCACTTTCCAAGGCAGTGAAAGGAGCAAGGTAGACTGAACTGGCCATATAAATAAAAGGCTGTGACATATCTCTGCACACAAACTGTACACCTTGTGTGATTTGTGAGCAGTGATGTTCTTTGTATTAAACCTGTGTCAGGGCGAGCTCATAAGACAACAAGAGCTACTTGAAGTGCAAAACTCTTTACTGTCTGGATTCCATGAGCTCTCACTTAGGAAAATGGAACCTCATGAATACAGGAAATACACAGATTCTACAGCAAAGCTGGGTGTAGCTAAACAGAAAACTTAGTACAGATGGTCAAAAAAATACAGAAGTGCTTTAACTCTTTTGTTTTACTCTAAACAATGAAGCCACCAGCACAGTGGTTCTCTTACTAGGAACCCAGTTCAGAGAGAAGAAACCTATAACCAAAGCAATCTCTGACTCCATTCATCTAGGTTTGCAGAGTTTCAGAACCAGCACAAGTCAACTGTTAACCAAATTCTTAAACTAATAAAATGGACTCATTACTTCTGTAGCTACCCTAGTCCCCTTAGGGCATCTTCACAGATGAAGGCTGAGTTTTCAGAAGAACAAGGTCTAAATTTAAAAGCACATCAACCAAAAGCTAGTCTCCACCAGAAAATTTTAAGTTCTCTTAGGGAGCCCCTTGTTGCTTTGTCATAGGAAATACTTATTACACAGTGGGGCAAAAGGGGGGGGGCAAAACCTCCCAATATTGTCATTTAATTAAAAGAACGGTTCCAAATCAAATCAATCATCCTCATTGGTAGAGTAAGAATTTAGGGGTTATAAAAGTTGAATGAGAGGAAAAGACAAACTATCTTTTAATAGGCCAATGCTTAGTCATATCATTAAGGATTATTTATACAGGAGCTGCTATCAGATCAGTTAAGAATTTGATCAACATCAATATAGACTTTAAAGGATAATAGAAGTTTCCTGACTCCTGAAATTCTTGACATTAAGTTACTTCTCATTTTGTTGAACCACCAGCCTAGAATGGCTACGGAGCCTGTATGAATGCAAAGTTAGAGTTCTAGCTGAGTCCTCTTTAATATAACACTGACTTCTCTGACCGTTTCAAGTTCTTTGAGCCTTATACAGCCCTTTACAACCACATTTCATTTTGCTTGATTTTAGATAGCCCCTACATAGTATCTATCTAGTATCATATAAAAATGTTCCTGGTTATTTTGCCTTCTAACTGAAAGAAAAAGAAAAAAGAACCCTATATAAAAATGATAGGGATGCATGCAAATCAGCAGTGGTTATATCAAGCTGTGACTGAGAGTTAGTACAGGGCAAATCTTTTGAAATTAAGCAACAAAGCAGAAACAGAAGAGGTCGGCTGAGTAACCTACTAGCAGCCAGTAACAATAGTACCACAGGAGAAAGAGCAATTTGACTGGCTGTGACCAGTGGTGGTCCCCTCATGTGACTGTATTTAAGCAGAAGAATCCAAATCAAGAACTATAAAATGTCTGAACAACAAATTTCCCTTGGTGTCCCTCCCCAATCTCCTCACAGTTCAGATGCCCTGATTCCATAGCAAAGCTTCGGTTTACAATAAAATGATCATTGCCTCATTCATTTGCAGCCTCTTCAAAGCCCCTTCTTTGCTCTGACGGAAGATTGTGCTCTTCCTGAAACAGGAATGCCAACAGGGTTACAATACATTTCTGCTGCCTGCTGTATAATTAGCTACAAATCCACAGCACAAAACTACAGGGATTTACAGATGCCCTGGATTCTGCTTTTCCTTCCCCCTAGAACCAGCTAGTCTTCCCTGACAAGAAGACCTTGGGCTACATTAATGATATATTGAGAGTTTTAAACTCGACTCTCCAATCTTACAAGTCCTGAGTGCCAAAATAATAAAGCAGAGGCTAGAAGCTGAGCCATGGACACACGAAAGCACTTTGGTAAGCACTTAAACCTGCTGAGAATCTTTTCTTCTGCCAGATGCTTGCATCTTATCAACAGACTACCCTGAATGAAGAAAGCAAGCACTGTAGGATTATATTTATTTATAGCTCATTCTAGCCTGCTAACTACAATCAAGTGCTCCCACTGCTAAAAATGCTACAAGTTGGATGACTTTTGAGTGTCTCAGTACTATCCAAAAGAGGGTTCTAATCTCTGGATGTCAAAGATTATCCACATTCTCAAGAATGAAGGCAGGCTGCTGATTAGTCAGTCACATGGAAGACTTCTCATTTCTAACATTCTTCACAAATAAAAAGGTCTAAAGACCACTGACCAACAACTAAAAACCTAAGGTGCCAAACCACTAAACCCAGCTATGAACAAAACCAAAACTTGTTATCAGGGAAGAACACAGCCAACCTCTTCTGAATGTAAGGCATAAGAAAAGCAAAGTACTTGAGCTAAAGCGCTCAAACACCGAAGGACAGATTTACAGGGAACAAACACCAAAGAAGGTGCAATGCAACCCAACTTAACTAAAGCATGGATTTTTATCTAAGAAATAGGTAGAAACACTAAAGGTCCTTACCCATTATGAAATACGCATGGAAATATTCAGCAAGTATATATACACCTTCATCACTAGCATCATCTTTCATACTTAAGTGAATCATGAAATAAGTTTTAAAAACTGCCTAAGAAAACTACTGTGTGTTACATACAAAATCTATTTTGAGTTTTAAGTTTTGTACTCCCAGACTGTCAATATAGAGCCAAATGCAGTCTCAGAACTTACATCATAATGTGCTTTAGATAGATTTGTATAATGTAGATATATTTTTAGAATTTTCACTACACAGAGTAACTGAAAAACTTGTTTCTACATTATTCTGAGACATTTAATATGTTCAAGGTTTGGTGAAATTCAAATATCAAATCATCTAATAAACCTTCAAAAATAAAGGCATTAGGATAATGGTTCAGTATAACAAGGTTTTGGCATTTTTAGCACTAGTGAATGATACTATTGTTTCAGAAGTGGAAAGGGGTGGGGATGGGAGTGGGGTGAGGTGGAGGGACTACAAATACAAACAGACCTTAAGCCTTAATGAGAAAAATGGCAAATGATTAAGCCTGAGCTCTAGGATCAATCCAAGTCAAAAACTAGTTGAACTCAAAGAGCTAGGTTGATGGACTCTGAAAACTAAGAATTAGTTTCCTGAAGTAGATAAGCTGTCCCAACTATACCTACATAAGAAAATAATTGAGGAATCTTACATACATCTCCTCAAGGATAACTGCTAACTGACTACAATTCACAGTTTAAAACTGATTCTTGGAAAATGAAAATTATACATAATAACAAATAAAATCTAAATTCTATGATTTTCTTTTTTAAAAGGAAATATACAAAAACAGATGTGTTACAGGTCTCTAATTACCCTTTAGCTACTAGTCAAGCGAAGGGAATAAGAAGAAAAAGGTAACTCTAGACCAGGGACGTCTGAATAAACAGGGTGCTCTGATGAGCAACACAAAGGAAGCCAAGTAAGCTGAAACTACAGTCCACAAAGAAAACCTGGCAATTTTAAGTTCAAGAAGAAAATGACACACCAAATAAAGGATGCCTAGTAAGGATGAGGGAGGAAATCACAGGGATTAGCAAAGAACTAGCATCCTATTTAAAACAAAGAAAATCATTGAGGGAACCAGAGATGGCTCGGAGGCTGTTCCAGAGAATGCAGCTTGATTCCCCGGCACCCGCATGGTGCCTCACAACCATTTATAACTCCAGTTTCTGGAGACCCAATGCCCTCTCCTGGCCTCTGAGGACACCAGGCATGGACATGAGACACGATGCAGACATATATTCAGGCAAAACATGTACATAAAATAAAAATAGAATATTGAAGAAAGGCCTTGTGAAAATTTTATAAGTTAATTAACCAAGTGTACTAAAAAGGAACCTTCCCTTGTTTAGAGCTGCCCTACTCATTTGCAAATGTGCTTTTGCATATGCTTCAACAATCTAAGCAAGTATAACAAATATAAATCTAATAAAACATAGGCCTTCAATATAAAAGGTTATCTGAAGCATTTTCCTGAACAAACAACAACAAAACCCACTGCTGCTGTCAGGTTACAGACAAAGAACCATGTTCTGTTCCAGCGTATGGGGGTCAAATCAATAGTGGGAATTCTAGCAGGTTTTTTAGCTATGACAGCTTACAAAGACATTCCTAACACCATGCTGAACAATTTTAGTCAAGGACTAGAAAATGCAAAAGTAACTGGTTAAATAAGATGTTGTTTTTAAGCCAGCATGTCTGTAATCCTTCCATTTAGGAAGTGAAGACAGGAGGATCTAGAATTCAAAGTCATTCTTAGATACATAGTAAGTTCGAGACCAGCCTAGGCTGTATTTTAAGGCCTTGCCTCAAAAAGATACCTGCCACTCAAAAAAGTATTTTCTTCCCAAAGAATTTTTTATTTGTTAACTCCAGTTGAGAGAAAAGGTTTAATCTGCTTTGCATTGGTATGTGATTCTACATTCTCTATTTTAACAGAGCAATTATTGAAGTACGTGTAAAGTGTTATAATTCTGTATCTGGTGTGATATTTCCTATAACTACTAAAAATAGCAACCTAAGATGTGTTTTACCCACTCTCTCCTAAGAACAAGACCATGAATATAAAATAAAATGACTCAATATAATTGTCCTAATTAAATTTTGGCCTAGATTTGAGCTGAACAGTATGGCACTAACTACCTATGTATAGTCAGGGAGTGCTAGACAAGTACCTAGTCTATATTGAAGTATGTTATATATGTAAAATTAACTGAATTTCAAGGACTAAATATGAATAAGAAAACAAAATATTACATTAATATTTTTATTATATATTAAAAAGATATTTCATCTTATTGATTTTAATGGCATGTTATTACAATTGTTTCTTTTTATACTTTCAAAAGTAGCAAGTGGGAAATTTAAAATTACATATGTGGCTTACATTAGATTCTACTACACTGTGTTGAACTATTAGAGGAACTTTACAGTCACTGAAAGGACTCTAATCCAAAATAAATCAGGGATAGGATACCAGGATACCAATATGTGGTTTTTTTTAAAAAGATACTGTTTAAATAATTTTGATAATCATTAGAACACAATGAAAGAAAAAATAGAACAGAGTTATAAAAATTAGCTAAGAATTTTTAAAAGGGGGAACAGATTTATTGTGAGTCTTCAGCCATTTTCTAGTTGCCAGCAGAAAGACTCCAAATCCTTGGAGTTTCCCAAGCAATGGGAGCATATTTTGCTATTTATGCCTCCCATGCACCCCATCTAAGCTTATGCTAAGAGGTGACATGACTCCAGACAGAAACTGGTCAGTCACTAAAAATACCAGCTATGTGGTAAAAGGGTTAGTGCTTTGTCCTAGCCTGACCTCTGGGGAGGAAAGATTGAGTACATTCACATGGCTTATGATTTGTTCCATCATGCCTATGAAATAAAATCCTGATAAGAACCCAACACAAGATTGTTGGGAGTTTCCTGACTGGTGAACACACAGATGTGCTGAGAAGGAAAAGGTGGTGTGCCTTGATTCTACAGAGGAAGAACAATGACACTGGATTTGAAGTTCTCCCCGTCTTCCTCCAGGGCCATAGGTTTCATTTGCCTAGTCCTGATCTTTAGTCTTTATAATAAAACTAGGACAAAGCACAATGAGGTACAACCATACACCTAGCACTCAGGAAACTGAGGTAGAGGGGCTGTGAATTGAGGGGGCAGCTTGAATGACATAAGAGCTTTGACAGAGCTACAAATAAAACTGTGGTGCTTAGGTTCTGCAAAATTATTAAACTGAGGAAACTGTAGAGACCACCACCACCACCTTTGCAGTCCATTGATCAGAAATATGGGAGGCCTAGGGATGTTCCATGGAAGGACACGGGCTTGCTTGATAGTATCTGATCAAATCTGATATGGGTAGAATCAAAATTGAATTGTAATCCATAATTGGAATCAGAATAAGGTTATAATTCCAAAAATATTTGTAAGCAAATATAAAATCTTATCAAATATAAAATCAAATAGCAAATCTATAACTTTCTGAATAAGCTATTCTCTGAAACTGAATATATCATTCTGGGGTAAAATGTAATCATCAGATCCTAAACTTATAAAAAAAAGGCTTTAGAGCTTAAATTAATTTACACATTTATAGATTTGTGTGTGTGTGTGTGCAAATGCATGCTTGGGTGTGAACATACACACATTCTTGCCTGTCTCTCCCTCTCCAGTATGGGGTTACAAATGCATTCCTTGTACCTGGCTTTCACATGGGTGCTGGGGATCTAAACTTAGGTTCTTACCTTTGTGTGATAAGTGTTTTAATGACTAAGCATCTCTTCAGCAGATATTTACAATTTTCACAAAGATTATTTACCTTTATTTTGCATTTGTCTTCACTTGCACATCCATATAAACACTATTTCTACTAATAATGATAACATTCCAGCAACTTTACAATTACACACATAATCAATGGAAACTTTAGAACCTACAGATTATATTTCTTTTCAAACCTGGCCTTTATTCATGGGGGTATATACATTATGGCTGTTGGAAGAGACAAGAACATTTTGAAGCCATATCAGCACTAACCAAGACTTATTTCCTTCATGTATAAAGGTGAATAAGACTTCTAAACAAAACATTTAAGCATTACTTTCAATTTCTAGTCATCTTTTTTTTCATCAAACTAGACAAATAAATTTAAAAGACAGTGCCAGAGAGACAACTCCTGCAAGATATCTTCACATGTATACATACAGACAACACATACACACACACACAAACGTAAAAAGAAAGAAGTAAGATAGGGTGAGAGCAATTCACAAAGAAAAGGGGAGCAATGTGGAAGGAAGTCATCAGAATGAGCCCTGCAGGCTGACTATAAATCACTGCCCACAAGAAAGAGGCAAGAGAAAGCAGGAAGAAAGGGAGGTTGTCTTGAGAATTACAGAGAATTAAGTATAGCATGTAGTTCTCTACAATTATTCAAGGAATGCTGGAAAAGAAAGACCTAGTTGCCAAGCCCATATGTGCCACAAGTACTTCGCTGCTCGATGAAGGACAACCATTCGTTTCTAGAAAATGAGATTCTGAAATCCATGGAGGCAAAATGCACTGAGATGCTTGCTAAATCAAGGATATATGCTTTTCTCTGCCAGCCACAAGATATTTTTTGAGGTGGAAAAGTGAAAGGATCTTCTGAGACAAAAGAGCCATACTTTTCCTGAAGATGCGTCTGTTATCAGTAGACCTCTGCTGGATCAACAGTGGCATCCAGTGGCCAAAAGTCTCAGCACAGACTTCTTTGTCTCCAGAAAGGCTCTATTGCCTTGGGTGAAGTGGCAATTCAGAACAAAACCATTTCTGATGTCTATAACTAAGGATCCCCAAAGACATAGTGGTTTGTAATACCACGCGAAGAACCAAAGGCAATAAAGAAGAAATGGAGAGAAGCAGAGTACGATTGGCTGTGGTATTTATATTTCCTGTGGTGTTACTAAAAAGAATAAAAATATAGGAGGGAATGAACATGTGTGTCTTGGAAATCTTAGAATTTCACTGTTACAGAATATTTTTAAATGGGTATATAAATAAATTATTTCATTTTAAACCCAAAGCAAAACCAAATTTACATACATATGCACATTTTAAAGGATGTGGGAAGAGAAAAATAATGGAACTGGATGAAAAAAAAAAAGGAAAAGAAAAGCCTGACTGATTTACATAGTTAAATTTGGGTGTTAGTGTTAAGGCAGAAGGAGACTGGCTCAGGTAGATTAACCCTAGTTAGCACATGACAAAGCAGAACTTGTACACAGCATTCTTGTCTGTTTCAACTGATGTCTTAAATTAGAGTATGTGTTGGGGGTGGTCTGGCAAGTCAAATGTTCATGTGAGAAAAGAAAGAAGGAATCAAAAGAAGGGAAGAAAGAAAAAATGGAGGGAAGTGGGAGGGTGGTCTTTAATTACATATACAAACAAGAATGAACAGAATAACCCTAACCACCTAGAAACATGCTACTTCTCCCCAGAAGACACAGGCATCAAGAAGCTCTTCTCTCTCAGTTCAAATCTGTCCATTTGTTTATTTACATTTTTTGTTGCAAGTATCAAGGAATTGTCATTTAGCACTCCCCTTGACTATGTCTTAGGCCACTAGCTAGTTCAGGTGTATGTACCAGCTCAAGCTCACCTGTTTGGATGAGATGTGGGCAGCATGAACTGAAATTCTACCACGCAGGTGTTGTCCTTAAGCTGGCGGTGTTGTACGCTGTTAAGTTCATAGGCAATATAAGCCCTTCGAACATATACCTGGTTAAAAAATAATCCCTAGTAAATATACTTCAAAAATAGAAATGAAGAGGATGGCTGGAACAAGGAAATGTCTTGAAAAGAGATGGCAGTTTGCCCTGAGAGGCCTAAGGCCCTGAACATACCACCTTGTTCCAATTGTTAAAGCTGGAGTTTCAGTGCTTCACCCATGACTGTAACACAGTGAAATAAAATGAGGCTGCTAGGTATATGATAAACCCTTCACACTAACCTACACGCTGGAGGTTTCCCCTTTAGCAAGAGAACATACAAAATCATGACTACTAATTCATTAGCGTAACAGAAGAGAAATCAAGCAGTTAGAAAAGCAAGAGGTGCTTATTCCAGGCTACTTTTGGGAACAAAGAGGGAAAAGGTCAAGTTCAACTTTTTATCTATCTTGTACCACCACCACCACCTCCAATCTTACTGTCCCCAATCAGTTCTGAAGGATTTCCATCCTCAACTACAGGAAAAAGCAGTGAGGCATAATGTGACATGTAATATATCTCAAACCTACTAACTCTATCCAATAAAGAAACAGCAACAGAGTATATCTCAGCAAAGACCAGCAGTCCACACTCCCAGATTTTGTATTCAATTTGCCATGCACATAACATGCTAGATGAGGTTCTATCAGCAGGTGAGGCATATGAGGAGGCATTTCATTAAATGACATGAAAGCCGTGAAAAACACCAAGATATTTCAAATATTTGATATTTACTGAGTAGGATACTTTACACTTTACCCACAGAATACAAATAAAAAAATAACCCAAGAAAGCTAACAACAGACTATGTGATGTTCTATTACATGAAATGACTGAAAACACTTCTCCCTCTCATTTTCAAAATATATCTACTTGGGCTATGTTAAGGAAGCATTCAGGGTTTGCAATTTTTGTGTTTAATGAGGTGGTATGCTGTGGTGCAACAGAACAGTCTTTGGAGTTAGACTGTCCCAAGTTCAAATAAATCTGTATTTTCTGGGCAAGTCACCTCACCTCAAAGTCTCGCTTTTTTTTTTTTAATGTTATAGAACTATAGGATTAGATGGAAAAGTAATGCACCTAAACCACAGTTCATTAGATACTATATAACTAACATTTGGCTCAAATCACAAAATGGTAATAGGTGGATCAACTCACTTATGCTGTGAGTCTTAATTTATTATGAAATAGGAAAATTCAAATATCTGGAAAACAGACTATTTAAAAATCTGGCAGTTATTTCCCTGTTATTAGTCCTAGGAGCTGGTGATTAATGCAGATAAAACAACAGGTAAAGTAGCCAAGTAAGCATTTAGTGTTCCAGAAGAAAAGGCCAAGAGAAAAGAAGGGGCATGACATCGATCACACAGGAAACTCCAGCAAACCCATGGAGAGGGTTTGTACCACAAACCAGAATACTCACCTCCAGAGCTGCCATCCTCACCACCTGGTTGCTGTGGTAAAAAAAGTTTGGTAGGACATCGAAAATAGATGTTTCTGAAAGGATGAGTTTCTGAAGGGCAAAGGATATCGAAATACTCAGTGAGACCTAAAAATTCTACTGGTAAATGCCATATATGAACGTAATAGTTTTGGAGAACATAATAATATCTTGTCCCACAGGTTTGCCTTAAGGATTAGATGGGTTAAGACATCCAAAATTCTTAAAATGTTTATCAAAATGTATCAATAATATGCCAATATAAGTGCTTATGAACATTATCATTTCAGACCTCTATTTGTACTTTCTCAAAAATCCACTATCGGAAATTCCAGGTTTGAAGGCTAATAGAAACCCTAGATTTCCACTATGAACCACAGAATAAAAATCTACCTCTTTCTTCCGCTTCTAGATTCCCTAGGAGGAAAGCCTACAGGAAGTATGAAGATTCCTTTGGCCAATTAACAATGGTACCCTAGTTTCCAAGGAAGAGAACACAAAGGCACTCCTGAGAAAAATGATGTTATTTCAAAAATAGTTCAAGTCCTTCATTTATAGCAAAATTATCCAATAATCTTATAAAATTGGTTCTTTATGAATGTAATAGTAAGCATTAAAATAAAATTAAAATTAGATGATACTTAAATAGTTCTGTCTCCAGAAGAGGAACAGTCATCTATGTATGCATCTAATTCAAGTATCAGAAATCAAATACCGTTGCCAATTAATTCTGGTAGGGTTGGGCAAGAGACTTGACTCTAGAGGCGTTCCCAGGTGTCCAAGGAGATGTCCCCAGCTTGCTGATATGGCCCTATCCTATAGCCTGAACTGGCCCCATCCTAAAGCCACACTGATGAATATCTTGCATATCAACATAGAACCTTCATCTGGCGATGGATGGAGATAGAGACAGAGACCCACATTGGA
>LOEQ01000441.1:372519-387684 GCA_001685075.1 Bramus lutescens | reverse complement strand
CTGAGCAGACTGTCTACATTGTATTCTTCTTTTAAAACACTTAATTAAGTCATCTCTCCAGACCAAAAAAACAAAACAAAACCCTTAAATACATAAAATATATACTAAAAGTTGAAATGAAACAATAACCATGTACTATTTCAAATGAATAAATGCCTATGTGCTATTTCAATTTTTTTTTGTTGTTGTTTCATTTTGTTTTGAAGACAGACTTCTCTGTGTAGTCCTGGCTGTCTTGAAACTTGCTCTATAGACCAGGCTGGCCACAAGCTCAGAGATCTGCCTGCCTCTGCCTCCTAAGTGTTGGGATTAGGGATGTGAGCCATCACTATCTGACTATGAAATTTTGTTCTTTAATTATACATATATATTAGAGTACGTCTTAAAAAAAAACAAAAAAAATAGTATTACTGTTATTTTATGTATATACATGTTATTTTCTGCATGTTATTTTACGTGTATTCCGCATGTACACAGGAGCTCAGCAAGGACGGAAGAGGTGTGGAATCCTTGGCGGCTGTGCAGTAAGTGCTCTCAATTATGAACCATCTCTGCAGTTATAATCTCTTAGACCCTCCTCCCTAGTTCTCAGTATACAGTACAATGCTGGCCTTAAATTTGGCAGTCTTTTTGCCTCAGATTCCCACATGCTAGAAGAATGAACCAAAATACTTATCTTCAAAGCTACTAAATTAAAAAATACATTTAGTGCCTCTTAATATATGTTCTTCAAAAACAATTACTGAGCTGAATTTTATATTAATACTTTTTTGCTTTCTTTACATTTGTCAACAATATATCTAACTTCTTTCTTCCTGGTTTTAAACTTGATAAAACAGAAGCACACTATGTACTGATTCACTTGTTTATATGTGTTACTAGGAATCATCTATTTTCAGTGCTATACAATATTCCACTGTAGGAATATCCTAGAAATCAAAAAGTCATTCTATTTGTATATATTTAGAGGGTTTCCCCTTTCTTTTGCTATTATGAATAGTAGTAACACAAAAATGGTCCTTATATCTTAGAGTAAGATTACTACACTAAAGAGCAAAAATAAAAATTCAACTTTATGAAAGACTTATTAGATACGGACACGCTGTTTTCTGAAGCAATCATGCCATTTGTACTTCCATTCCCAAGTGCAGTATAAGATAATAATGTGATTGTAAAATCTGTGATTTGGGCTCCTATTTCTGTAATTAGTAATGGGAGTGAGCATTTTCTTGAAGTTTATGGATTATTTGTGCTTCCTCTTCTGTGAAATATCTTTTTCTCTCTCTTGCCCATTTTTATGTTTGATTGCATTTTACATACTAGTACTAATCCTATCATAGGTGTAAATTTTATAAATAGCTCCTCTCACTTTGCAGCCTATGTTCTCGATTTCTTAACAGTACATGGGATGAAGAGAAGTTCCTGAGCAGACAGAATGAATCAGTTGTTTCTGTTACAGTATGCACTTCCTGTCGGTAGTATGATAAACTCTTCTTTATCCTGAGGTCATAAGGATATCCTAAAATTTCATAATTTTGCCTATTTTATAGATGTTTAAAGCTTTAATTTACTTGAAATTGGTCCTGAGTGTATGGAATGAAGTGTGGATGTCTCGCTCATCATCTTGGTATTGTTTATGTTTTCTCCTTTTCCTCTTGATCACAATGCCTGTTCTATCAAGAAATGAATCACATGCATATGGATCTACTTCTGGGTAATTATGTTTCTTTTATCTATAACTCTGTCCTTTCATAAATGTCACAGCTGTTTAATTAAGATGGCTTTATATGCAAATCTTGGTATCTCATGCAACAAGTATTTTTTGTTTTGCATTGCTTTAGAATTCATCTTGTTGTTTCAAACAGAGTCTCACTGGGTAGCCCTAGCACTTGCTGTGGAGACCAGGTTGGTCTTGATTATACAACAATCCTTCTGCCTGTCTTCTGAGTGCTGGGATTACAGCTACAGCTACTTTGAAAATATCTTGGCTATTGTCAGAATTCTGTATAAATCTTAGAATTAGCCTGATAAGTCTCACAAAGATACCTAGAGGGGTGCTTATTAGAATGCTAACAGGTTGACAAAGTGAATTTAGGGATAACTGATACCTTTGTAACAGTGTCTGTTCTTGATATTTACCTAGCTATTCTTCACTACTGTTCATTCATTAGAATTTCCACGGCAAGAGGACTGCATGCTTATAATTGTATTTGTACCTTTATATTTTATAGGTTCTAACTGCAATTTTAAATAGTATATTTTTCAAAACTGATTTCCTAAACAATGGCTGTAAAGAGGTCTTTTCAGGCTGTACCTGATGGCACATACCTGAATCTCAAATGGCACTTGGGAGGCAGGGGGGATCTCTATGAATTCAAGGCAAGCCTGATCTATAAAGCAAGTGGGAGGCAGGCCACGGCCACAGAATGAGAAAAATAATACCCTGTCTCAAAAGTAAATAATTAAAAGGAAATCTTTTCCGTAGTGTGGAGGACTGAACCCAGGACCTCATGCATGATAGCCAAGCGCTCTAGTTTGGAGTTACACCCCAGCTACAACTGAATTTTTATTTTTTTAACTTTTTTTACTCTTTTAGTTTTTCAAGACAGAGCTGTCCTGGAACTTGCTTTGTAAACCAGGCTGGCCTCGAACTCACAGAGATCCCCATACCTCTGCCTCTTGAGTACTGGGATTAAAGGCCAATGACACTATGCCCGGCTGCAACTGAATTTTATATGTTTGATTTGTTTGTTTGCTTGAGATCCTGCCTCTTTCACCCAAGTAAAGGTGCTCACAACTAAGCCTTGCAGGTTTGACTTTCATACTTAGAATTTTTTTTTTGGTTTTAAATAATTTAGTAATAAACTTGGGGGTTCTTTGAGCCTTCCAAGTAGGCACTGAATTTCTTGGTGGCCAATCTTAATTAACATGAGTTCTCAACCTTTTTATATTTTGAGACAAGGTCTCACATAGCCAAGACTGGCCTTGAACTCCTGATACTCTTCTGTCACCAACTCCCAAGCTCTGGGATTTGAAGGGAAAGTCTTCATGCTCTAAGGTTTCCTAAATCCTTTTCTTATCTTACTGCAATAGCAAGGACACCCAGCATGATGCTGAATGGACACAGTGATACCACTGCTTTCATCTTAAAAGTAGAATTTTGAACAAGCTGCCGTTATGTATGACTTAATCATGAGAAATGTTTGTGGGTCATCTTAACAAGTTTAAATATTCCATTTCAGGAGTAAAGATGTAACTTATTGATTTATACCCAGAATAGGAGTAGAGGTGGGAACACGCCAACTAGCAAAAATATCATTTCATTCCATACTGATCTTTGTCTAATATTTTTATCCCTAATATCTTGAGATAATGACTGTTTATTCTTTCTTACTATACTAGTACATGATAAATTGACTGCCCATGAATTTATCAACCTTGCTTTAACTGGCATAAGGCCAACGTGATTTAACTTGCTAATACCTGCTTGGGGATTTAACTGGTCATGAAGGGAAGAGACAGACATCTCTTAAATGCTGCAAAAGTGAGCAGAGCATGGGAAGAGAGAACTTGGTGTTACACTGCCATCTTGTGGCAGGATGCCATAAACAACAGTATGTAACTTTAAAATTTTAACCAAGATGTTTATTTTGCTCTTAAAGACTATCCATCATTTAGGGAAGCGCTTCAGAGAAAGTCAGGTATACATTCCAACCAAATGACACACTAAAAAGTAGTGAAGATTTTAAGCCCTTCCCACATACCTGTGGTTCAACCCTTGGATTAGTTGCTGAAAGGCAAGCTCTTCAGACAGGGAATTTCAATTTCAGGCTGGTCATGACTCAACCAACTCTCACTACACAAGGTCAAAAGGTGTCAACAGGGAATGATAATCTCTACAAGAACATTTCAACCCTTCCTCAAAAGCACACTGGAGTTCCAGTTTCACCAAGCTATGTTATGTTAGTGTTCTTTTTCATACTGGTGAGGTATAGAGGTTTTAGTTTTTCAGGGAAGTTAAGTGAGAAAGAAAGTTTGTTAATGGAACGAAAGTGTTAGTATCAGGGTGAACTGGCTTAGCTCTTACACAGTAATCAGAACCACAGACTTCCTTAGAGAGTCCTTCGGACGAAGCTTACCATTCTGAAACTGTGTCTCTACACGCAGGTACTGTCGGAGCAGATCCATCACCACAGCCTTCATGTGGCCACGGATGCCACTTCGGTACCTACGAAGCAGGATAGACCAATACTATTAAATAAGCTCAATGGGAAAAATTACTTTCTAGACTTTCCCCTGAACTGCCTTCCCTCTGAATATGGGACAGGCTTATAGCTTGTATTTTCAGGTTGAAAATTCAATTACCCAAACATATTAACTTAAATTCTAAGCTGAAAAGTAACTTCAGTTCATAAACCTTTTATAAAGGAAAAGCAGAAAAGGAAAATAAAAAGTACCCCTACTCTTCATTCCCCAGACTTTGTATCCTTATCTAATGACACTGCGAATTAGCTTCTACTGCTGAGTCATCATCTAGCTTCAAATGGCTAAGGAACTTTTGAAAAGTTTAAGTATCTTAAAGTTGAAAATGCTCTGGATAGCTTTTTAGTTCTAATACCTGGATTAATAAAATACAAACAATAAACACATTGGAGTCTACGTTAAAAGAAAAATTAGGATCTTCATCAAAACAGCAATAAAAAGAAAACAATAGGATTTAGAGGCCATAATAACTGACAGAATATTATGAAAACAGCAGAAATACTGAATGAGTCAGGTCATAATGATAAGATAGCAAAAAGACACAAAGCAATTTCTGAGAGATAAAGTTCTTTTTTCGCTCTTAAAGTTAGATTTGAAGTAAATGTTTACATGCCCAATTGAAAGCAAAGAAGGCATGAGACTCTGGAGACCCACGTGACTACCTCTGCACCAGCTGGACAATGCTCTGGGTGTTCATGAAGAAGACTTCCCGCTCAGATTTCCGGTTCAGTGTAGCTGCATGACTATCTAAGATGTTGGCAATCTAAGGCAAAAGAAGTAAGAAAAATGAAACCCTTCCTGTCAAAGGGACCCAAATGCACATTCTCTACATCACCACCACTACCAAAGAAATCTTCTTGGTTATATAACATGATAACTCCTATCTATGACATGCTGTTGGCAGAAATTTAGAAGCTTGCTAAATAAAGAATTTCTAACTCTTTTCACCCTTTCCCAGATACACTAATGATTACATCACAGAACTACATTAACCAGAAACTGTGATGGGCAAAAGTTGGTCTAAGGTCAAAATAAATCCACACCTTACTCCTTACTTCCCCAGCTTTACTCCCTATATAACCCTGCATTATAGCAAAGG
This sequence comes from Bramus lutescens, assembly GCA_001685075.1. Taxonomy (NCBI): domain Eukaryota; kingdom Metazoa; phylum Chordata; class Mammalia; order Rodentia; family Cricetidae; genus Bramus; species Bramus lutescens. Next base: position 382,322 of record LOEQ01000441.1, on the reverse strand, counting down.
ATAAGGACTGCTGAGGTAGTCGGAGAGGGTCAGGCAAACAGATTACCAATGTCCTTCATGTCACTCTCACAAAAACAACTCTAATCAGGGACTCTTCCTAAAAGCAAAGTGATAAGGAATACACAGCCAAAGCTCACATTTCCTCACAGAGTATAAGATATTCTACATTGTACATATAGTGTTGCCTTATTGGGCTCATATCCTGAGGCAGTTTTGTAAAGGATTCAATGCTTACAGTGGAAAAATCACCCAATAGGAAGGAGCCAAACAGAGAGGCTTCTTAGAGCATGAATTCCAGTGGCAGTCAACAGAATATAATGACAGTGTTACTCCATAAATACCTGCTGGCTGGGAAACTGACAGAGGACTGATGTGATGTTGCTAGCATACTGAGCCATTTCCTTCTTAATAGACTTCTCCACATTGAGGGGTATACGGCCAGAAACACTGGTCATGATATCCTGCAACTCTAGAAGAGGCAGGGAGGGATCTCTGAGAGTCTTCATCAATCGTTCTACCCAGTCTTTTACCTGAGGAGAAAAATATAATCAGATGGGATACAAGGTCAATACAATTCCCAAAATAAAATGAGATAACTGAATCTACTCTACTTCAATGTTCATGCTTACTTTAGATTTATTTATTTTATGTGCGTGGAAGTGCATCACATGAGTGCTTGGGAGTTATGGATGGTTCTGAACCACCATGTAAATGCTGGGAATCCATGTTCATCAAGAACAAGTACTGTTAACCCTGAGCCTTCTCTCCAGTCCCCAGTGCTTACTTTAAAACTGCAGCATAAATATCAAACACTGTCCCAGCCTATAGTTCAAAAAGAAATAATTCCAAGCAAATGACAAAACTAAGAAGGACTCAAAATGTCAAGTCAATTCAAGCATGGTGGTATATGCTTTTAATCCTAGCATTTGGGAGGCAGAAGCAGAAACAGACAGATCTCTGTGAGTTTGAATTTGAGGTCAGCCTGGTCTCCACAGTCTTGAGTTCTAAGACAGCCAGAGCTACATAGAGAAACCCTGTTTCCAATAAGTAAGTAAGTAAATAAATAAATAACTTCAAGTCCAACAACAAAATGTGGGAACATAGTAGGTCAAACAACTTTTCCCCCTAAAAACATTCTTTATGAGCTCAAGATGCAACTCAGTGGTACAGTGCTTACATAGCATGCTTAAGGCCCTGGGTTCAATTCCAAACACCAAAAAGGGGTAATGTGGGGGAATCAATCTTAAAATTTTCTCCTGAGATGTGAAATTACTCTAGAGAATCAATACATCTGTACACCCCTTCCTGAGAAAGCAACTCATACCCTGCTGCTGAAGAAAGGATCTGGAAGGCAGTATCCATTCATCACATTAACTAGGTTATCCAGGACATAGTGGAACACTCGATGGAGCTTCTCGCCTCTGAGAGCTGTGCTCTGGATCTGTGGCAGGCTACCTGTGTGAAGTTCAGCCTGGGGATCACAAGAAGTCATCATTCATTACCATCTGCTCTGGACATAAACACCATCACAATTCAGTCACCATCAAAACTGAGATATCCTTTCATGGTACAGACCTATCTGGAGAGAAGTCAATGAATGAAACACTATGAGAAAATGACAGAATCTCAGCTTTATACCGGCTAATACAAACTCCAGTTCCACAGTACTAAAGGCACAAATACAAAGCACAAAATCAGAAGGAAAAAAAATTATGAAAAAACTGACAAGAAGTTAACTGTGGTGGCGTATACTTGCAATCCTAAAACTTGGGAGATAGAGGCAGGAAGAGGAGGAGTTCAAGATGAAAAAGAAAGAAAGGACAGGGGTAAGAGCACTCACTGCACAAGCATTAGAACCTGAGTTCAGATCCTTAGGACCTACACAAAAAAGCTGGGCTGGACCACACCAGCACTGATAGGAGACATAATCAGAACTGCTGGTGCTTGCTGGCTGCCAGCCTAGCTCAGGTTCAGTGAAAAACATCTCCAGGGAATGAGGTGGAGAGTGATAAAGCACGTCACCTAATGCCCTCCTGACACACATGCACGTGAATAGCACATACATACTCTGACATACATACACGCAAAATGGGAGGAAGGAGGTGAAGAGGGAAAGGAGGAAAAGATTGGAGAGGAGACGAGCTGTCAAATCAAGCTCCTCCTAGTTCCTGTGTTTCTTGCTCTTGGAGTGATATCCTAATGCCTTCCTTACCTGTTGGACTTTACTGGGGTTGTCCAGCTGCATTTTGGCTATCACACAGCCAGGGTCAAGAGCTGCTCCAGGCCGCTTGACATAATGGATGCACCCAGATTCTACAGCTGTTAAAGTCATCACCATCTTCATTACCTGTAATGAATACAGAATAGTTAAAAGGACAGTTTTCCCCTTGACATCTAAGCTGGAATACACTTAGTTTAACCCTCCAAAAATGAGAATCTATCAAAATCTCCAGTGAAGTATTAAGGCAGGCAACTGGTAAATTTCTCAGAGCATATCTGAGGATTAAAAACAGACACTAATGATTCCTGTTTTGCTTTTGGATTTTTGACTATTTTCATGGTTTGCTGAACCCAAAGCTGTCTATGTCACTAAATCAGTTTGCTATTATGACCTTGAACTCCTGGCCCTCGGGCATATCAAGTGCTGGGATTACAATAATTTTCTAAACTAAATATATTTTGCTACTGTTTGTGAATCTACTTGTCATAATACCAGCATTTTCCACACCTTTCTCCTTACTGGACACCAGTCACCAGTAAGTACAACTTCTAAATCTATCACTAACATCTTTTCTGCAGTGTCTCTGTGCTAGATCATTTCATTTCAGACCTAGAATACTTTTTTTTTCTTTTTATTTATTTATTTTGTGTGGACATTGTCTGTGTAAGAGTGTCAGACCCCCTGGAGTACTTTTTAAAAATCTATTATGAGATGTAGTCCCTTTGTAGCATTTACCTCCAATAAGGTCCACCTAAACCTTCACTCTAGAGCCTAAATCCCATCATACCATATTCCCATTTAAAATCCTTCAATGATTCCCTGTGGGCTTCAGGACAGTCATAGGCTCCGTCATGATCTCAATTTCCTTCTATGGAGTTTTTACCTGTCACCCCACATTAAATCCTAATCTATGCTCAATAAATTCTACTGTAATGCACTGTCCTGTTTCTGTGCCTCAATGTCAAGCATTGCCTCCTGCCCATCTTCACCAGCTACCTATCTTTTCAAAAGGAAGACTAAGCAAGCGTCTCTTCTTTTAGGATGCCTTTCCTTACCTCACACCCTATCTCAGTTAGGGTTAGCTGACCCTCTTGTTCTTAGAATTCATCATACTTCATTACTCATCTGCTCTGTGCCCAACTCTACTAGCATATCCTGTAGTAGTCAACAGTTAGCATAGCAACTGTCACTTAGTACTCTTGCTACTATATTTTTTAAAGCTCAGGTGTCTTCACCTGTCAAAGGAAAGTAGTGAGGTTTTGTTTTTAAATCTTAAGGTTCACAATCTACACTGAATTAACTGATGATCTTCCTTTCTGTTAGTTCTAATTCTAGCCTATTTCCACCAACCTATGTTCCCTCCCATGACCCAGTAACCTATTCCCCACCCTGACCTCAATCTCAGCATAGCACTGGCCAGCAAACACATGGCCTCCATCTTCCACGATATACTGGATTAACTTCCCAGCAGAAGGTGAGCGCATTACAGATGGGTCATTTTCTTTCTCAAACACACAGGTTTTATTGCCAATTGTGATTCGGTATCTAAGAGATAAGTAGAACAGGCAAGCCAATAAAGCACTCTGGTTATAAAGCAAAATGAGAGAAATGTCAGTCTTAAAAACAATAAGTAAGCCACATGGTGGCACACGCTTTTAATCCAGCACTCAGGAAGCAGAGACAGGTGGATCTCTGTGAATTCAAGGCCAGCCTGATCTACAGAGCAAGTTCCAGGACAGGCTCCAAAGCTACAGAGAAACCTTGTCTTGAAAAACCAAAAGACAAACAACCCAAAGAAAATGTTATCACATATACAGTGCACACATACAAACAAAGTATTTGCTTTATCTTTGTTTATAATTTTTAAGTTGTATATCTTATATATCTATTTATTTAGTTTACATGCAATTGTACCATGTGTGGGTATGTGCATTTATGGAGGTCAGAGGACAACTTGCAGGAGTTGGTTATCTCTTCTGCCATGTGGGTGTCAGGGATTAAACTTAGGTGTCAAGCTTGGCAGCAAGTGCCTTTATTTGTCTAGCTATCTTGCTGGTCCTTAAGATTTTAGTAACGATCTTCAGTTAAGAGTTAGATGAAATAAATTATGATATATTCATATACAGGAATACAATATAAACTTTAAAAAAGAATACTTATAAAATACAAAGATAATGATACTATAATAACTAATAACCCCTCCTTCATTTTTCTCCCTCTCTACTTTCTCTCTATTTCTTTCTCTGAAAGAACTTCACTATGTAACCAAGTCTGGCCTCAGTCCTCTTCAGCTTTCTCAATGCTAGAGTTAGAGGCATGAAATACCAAGATCAGCTATAATATTTGTGGAACAATAACTATATTGTAGCAATACCTTATGCATTCCAAATAGATCAAATCATTCAATTCTCACAACATATGGCTGGTGTGATACACTACTGAAAAGAGAGAGAGATGCAGAGATCTGAGAATGTAGTACACTGCTTGCCTAGCATGCATGAAGCTCTGGGTTCAGTCCTGAGGACCACATAAATCAGGTGTGGTGATGTATACTGATAACTTCAGCATGCAGGAGGCAGAAGCAAGAAGATCATAAAGAAGTTCAAGATCATTATGTACACAACAAGACCTGAGCTATGAGACTGGGGAGCGGGGGTGGGAGATAAGAACATTTGCTGTTCTTGCAAAGGACTGGAGATAAATGATAAATTTCTATACTCAGGCACATGTAAATGACATAAAATAAATATTTTTTAAAAAGAAAAGTGCAAATAGTATTTAATAGATAATAACTTGTGGGTATATTTAATGGAAAAACAGTATGCACCTATGAATAATTTTTATATGATTATATAAATTCTAATCAATATACAAAAACTATTAATTATTACAGTTTGTTTCAAGGGTAAATTACTTTTCATTGTCTACTGCATTGGAGGGGTAGGGAAACATGTTTTCTTTCCTTAAGTGACAGGATCACATTAAGTTGCATAGGCTGGCCTTAAACTCTTTTCCTCAAGGAAGAAAGAACTCAGCCTCCTGAGTAACTGAAACCACAGACACAGAACACGACACCCAACTTAAGACGTTTACAATCATAGACATGTTTACAAATATAAACGCTTTTGTACTCTTGGAATAATCCTAACAGTAAGAGGAAAAGTTAATACAATGGCAAGCAACTAGACCTTAAACAGTCACTCACCTATCCACTTCCTCCTTCATGTATGTGGTATAACTGCTGCCATCATAAGATAAGAGCAGTCCACCATCACTCAGCCGATGCACATCAACTTCTACACATGAGCCATTCATGATCACCACGTAAGAGTTGGGAGACTGTCGAGTCACCTGCAGTTAACAAGGGCCGGAAAGACAAGCACAGCCTGAGATACAATGTAGTATTTCAAAGATAAAGGTTAAAAAGTTGTCAAGAAGAGAGTGGTGACTCTAGTGCTGCTTACACCTGTTACCAGCAAACCGGGGTAACTTCAGCTGTTTTTCTCTCTTCGAGTTGTTCCCTGCCTCTTCATTATCTCTTGGAAGTATGTCAAGGTGAGAAATAACTACATTTTCACAGAATTGCCAAATACTGATTCCTGACACTGACACAAATAATGATTGGAATATTCCAATTCATAAACAAAAGCAAACTTTCTCTGTCTCTCAGCCTAAGAAAACTAGCTTTAAGAACAGAAGAGAAGACAGAAACTAAAGTGTTGACTTTGGTGGGGATTGCATACCTTAAGTACATATTTGATTCCTTCATAGATAAGTTCAACATCTACTGTGTTCAGAAGTGTGTGAGCAGGAAGGACTTGACCCCTGAAAGAATGACAATATATGACACACTTACTTCTATAAAGTTCTAATAGGTTATAAAGAAATCTCAAAGATTATTGATTGTGATATTTCCTGAAATAGTAATAAGAGAAAAAAAAAACTAAATGACTACCTATAAAAGAGTGATCATATATATTATGAAAAAAGAGTGAAATTTATTTTTTACATTTAATTGTGGTATTATATACAAAACATAAAACTTACTATCTACGAGGAATGGAAGAAGGCCCAAGTGAGTGATGTTCTGAGTGAATATGTGCTGCTGACAGGGACACTGGCATGCCAAGACTCAGAGCCTCAGACTCAAGGAAAATGACAAAGCCTTCCCAGGAAAAGGCTCAGAGAAACTGCAAAGCCTTCTCTTCTAGTTGAGAGTGTATGTAAAAACTTCCACCATAGCCCAGACATTTAGAATCTAAAGACTGTTCCTTAGAGATATTGTGCCTTAACATGATTACCTATGCCTGTATCTTTCTTTGATCCAGCTCCACACATAAATCCTGCTCCCCGGGTTATCTTAATACCCTGCCTCCTGGTTCGGCTGTATGCAATAACCCACCTCTCTGTTCAACTGTATTTAACTTCCTGGGTGCTGTGATCTTATCATGAGAGAGCTCAGTCCACCCAACTCCAGCTATTTCTCTAACCATGTATCCGGCTACCTCCCAAATGCCTGGAATAAAGTGTGTGCCACCTACTTTTTTTGTTTGGTTTGGTTTGGTTTTAATTTTTCAAGATAGGGGTTTTTTTATCTAGCCCTGGTTATCCTGAAACAAGCTCTGTAGACCACACTGGCCTTGAACTTAGAGATCTACCTGACTATACCTCTCAAAAGGCTTGTACCACCATTGCCCAGCTTACTTTAGCTTCTTAAGTGCAAAGATTATAGGTGCGAATGAACCACTAAGTCTAGTAATTTCATTTTAAAGAACAATTAATAGATATTCTATATTTCAAAAGGATGCATAATGGAAAACAGCCAGGTCTACAGAACCAGTTACAAGATGGCCAGGGCTACACAGAGACAGAGAAAAACCCTGTCTCAAANAAAAAAAAAAAAAAAAAAGCTGAAGTAGGATGATTGTTGTCACAAACAAACAAAATAAGTCAGAACTTGAAAAACTAATAAAAACGGGGAACACTAAAGAGAGGGTAGCTGATTTACTGATAGCCAGTAGATATGAGTGAAGAGTATGTACGTTATCTAAACTGGTTACAGATAGTAACTAATAAAAGGCAAACTATGAGGCAAGGTATGGAGGCATACAACTTCACTCCCAGTGCTCTGGAGGCAGAAAAAGGCAGAGCTCTGTGAGCTCCAGGCTGGTCTCCACAGTGAGTTCTAAGTCAACTAGGGCTATACAAAGAGACCCCGTCACAAAAGACAAAAAAAATTTAAACAGAATTATGCCATGTGTTGTAGCATATGCCCGTAATCCAAGCACTTGGGAGGTACAGGTAGGAGAATTATGAGTTCAAAGCCAGCAACAGCTATATAGTGTGTTTGAGGCCAGCCTGGAGAAACATTATGCTCTCCCCAAAAGATTATTTCAAAATTCAAGTTTTTGAAATTAATTAAAAGTAGAATGTTGGGGCTGCAGAGATGATTTAGTTTTTTTGTTCCTTTTTTTTTCCCCTCCAAGACCAGTTTCTCTGTAGCTATAGAGCCTGTCCTAGAACTAGCTTTTGTAGACTAGGCTGGCCCTGAACTCACGGAGATCTGCCTGTCTCTGCCTCCCAAGTGCTGGGATTGAAGGCGTGTGCAACCACCACCTGTCTGAGATGGCTTAACATTTAAAAGCAAGTGCTTGCTGCTCTTCCAGAAGTTCTGAGTTTAGTTTCCAGCTACATGGAGTAGTTTACAGCAGCCTTTTAATTCCAGCACCAGCTTCTGTGTTTTGCAGGCATTCACACATATGTGCCACACAAATTTTGTTTTTGTTTTGTTTAAAGAACAGTAGGCTCAAAGTGTTGATACATCTATAATGCCAGAACTCTGGAGACTAAAGCAAGTGGACTGTGAATTAGAAGCCACCCTGGACTACTTAGGGATAAACATACAATGTGATAAACATATAATGAAACTATCTCAACAAAACACAACAAGCTAAAAGAAAACTAAAGGATTTATTAATGAACTTTTACATGTGTAGAGAATCTATTTAACTAGGTTAGAGATGCAGGTTGAGGAATAGAAATGAGAAAGAGTGGACTGGTGAGGGGGCCAAAGTGTTCAGGGAGTTGAAAGTCACACCAAGGGACTTAGATTTGAGTCAGAAAGGAAAAGCAAGCTGCTGAAGGTTTTAGTGTATGAAAATAACACAGTGAGATATTTATCACAGGGCTTGAAACGTCAGTTCAATTTTCAAAAATTTTGCTTCTTTTCTTCCTTTCAGATACTTTGAAAGGGGGCCAATATAAGTCTAACAACACAGAAGGAAATAAAGTGCCTGCAGTTAAAGTGCTTGGATGTGATTAGTCCTTTGGACCATTCCCCTAGGGACTTGGGCAGAGCTTAGTCTCTGGAATCAACGTACAAAATTAGGTCAGCTTCATACATGCCTGACCCTCCACTTCAAAGACTTTGAGGTCATCCCAAATATCAGCCTCAGTTATTAATTCCTCAAATGTGCTGCAGGTAATACAGGAAATATTTAGGGTTTGATGCTAGGGAGAAATGCTGGACTTCATCCCTACGGTTTAAGGAGCTTTTCTCAGGAAACTATGTTTGCTGCAGTTGGGTTTCAGTGTTTAAAAAAATTAATTAACCTTGGAGCTGGGGAGATGGCTCAGTGAGCAATGTTCCTGCCATAAAAGCATGAGGATATGAGTTCAGATTCCCAGTGGCTTGGAAAAGCAAAGCACAATGACACATGTCTGTAACTCCAGCACTGTGGTGATGGTAGTGGGGCAGCTGGAGTGAAGATAGGCATATTCTGGGAGTTCACTGGCCAGCAAATCTAGTTGAATTAGTAAGCTCCAGGTTCACTGAAAGACTCTTATTTCTAAAAATAAGGTGAGGCACATAGTGGCACATGCTTTTAATCCCAGCACTCAGGAGGCAGAGGAAGGTGGATTTCTGTTGAGTTTGAAGCCAGTGTAGTCTATACAGCAAGTTCAAGTACAGCCAGGAACCTAGAGAGACCTTATCTCAAAAAATCAAAAACAAAGATAGGGGAACCAAATAAAAAAAAAAAACATCAAAATAAAAGTGCAATCAAAAAAAGACACCTAATGTTAATCTTTGTCTTCCAATCACATGGTGGTCCACATGTACATACCCACATGAACACATACATAACACATACACACTTTTTAAAAAAGTGACCTATTCTACGGTGGCATAAGCTAACTTCCAGCCATCCCCCTTCTCCTTTGCCATCAGTTCATAAATAACAACTAGCACTCATACAGTGCCAGAAGTTGCAGAAAAACAGATGGGTCTTTGAGCTGTAGTCCTGTACTCCCAACCACTGGTTGGCTGGCACGGACGCAAGAGCAAAGCCTACCTTTCTAAGGAATGAAGGAAGTTAGAGACGCTATTCCTCAGGCTCACATCTGCCACATGGAGAGCCCCACACACAACTCCCAACATGGTATCAGGACGTTCTGCCTAAAAAGAACAGAGGACAGATCAAAAGCATGGTCATGTGACACCAAAGCAAGTCAAATAAAGTCAAAATCACCAGGCGGTGGTGGTGCATGCCTTTAATCCCAGCACTCAGGAGGCAGAGGCAGG
>LOEQ01000441.1:347308-362009 GCA_001685075.1 Bramus lutescens | reverse complement strand
GGCAGACACACAGACAGAATATTGTATACATAATAAATAAATATTTTTAAAAAATAAAATAAAAGAAATTACTACATCTGATTATTCCAACTTGAAGCTGAACATAAGTAATCAGCTTAGAAGGTTATTAAGTATTTGAGGGAATTATATTTCTGAACAGCCCATAAGCCTGGCCTTCAAAATATAGTGAATAATGAGTAAAATCATATTTGTACTTCTAATCCTGCACCAGTGAGAATCAGGATATGAAATTTCCCCCAAAGGAGGTAGAGCCTGTAAAATCCATGTTACAGAAACTAAGTAAGGAAGAACTTCATACAGAGTCAATTCAGGTGTCTTAGAAGACAATGGCAAAGGAGCTTACTTCCTACGAGCAGAACTAGGGGCAGCCAGGTCTAACTGAGGAAGTACTCCACTATGTAACAGGGACAGCACAACTCCTGCACAGAAAGATTAGCTTCTGTGGGCCAATGACTGATGTGTATCATGCACATTTCCAAACAGCAATTCTATAGCTTCCATTCTACCACTGCATAATAGGTATGTATACAGGAGGAAAAGACAAAACTCTTTTTTTAGATCCCTGGCCCATGAGCAGAAAGGAAAGTAGCTCACCTAGAACTCTCAGTAACCTAAAGACACTTGATCTGATATGCCTTTCTTACAGAGCTAAGTGACTGTGGTGACTTCAGTCTGTTTTCCTTAGGGAAAAACACGTGTTCTCAGCCTGAACTAACGAATAGGAAATGGGTAGCAAAAATAAGCTAAGGCACAGGTTACTCCAGGTCTCCAACAACTTTTCATCATCTTTTTAGGGAAGGTTTTCTCAAATTTCAGCTAGCACATGGTCATCCAGCTAGTGACTATAACCCCTAACAATTCTTATGCTGAGTTATAATGAAATTTTGTGCAGAGGAACATAAGAAGTGTTATATATGACTTATTTATCGTGTTATTATTTGCTTGCCCTCTAAGGGCCCCTGCATCCTGGCTACAACAGGAACATAATGATGGTGTTTGCTTTATTATCTGATGTGGAATGTTCTTCTGTATATGTGTTTCTTTTACTGGTTGATGAATAAAGCTGTTTTGGCAAAAGGCTTAGCAGAGTACAGTCAAGCAAGAAACCCGAACAGAGATACACAGAGAGTAGATGGAGTCAGGAAGACACTATGTAGTTGCCAAAGGAGAAAGACGGCCGCCAGAACCTTCCTGGTAAATCACAGCCTCTTGGAGATACACAGATTAATAGAAATGGGTTCATTTAAGATATAAGAGCTATCTAAGAATATGCCTGAGCTGTTGGCCAAACAATGCTGTACTTAATATAGTTTCTGTGTGATTTTTTTTAAGTAAGGGTGGTCAGGAAACAAAAGAGCAGTCTCTGTTTTGTTTATCATCAAAATTCTGACACCATACAACAGCAAAGGTTGGTAAAACTTCTTGGTCAAGGATGAGATAGTAATAATTTTCAATTTGGTGAGCCATAGTCTCTATCCCAGCTACTCAGTTCTTTCACTACAGCAATAAATAATCAAATATAATATATAAATTATTGAGCATAAAAAGTTGAGTATAAAATCTAAAATTTTATTTACAAAAGCAAATGGCAGACTGGATTTGGTCTGTGAGCTAAGCTATAGTTTGTCAAGCCCCATCTTAAGGAAGGGTAGAACAACAAACCTCGGTCACGGGTAGAAACCTATATACGAACTAGGATGACAGAGATCTTTAGGAAGTTAGAACTCATTAAAAATCTTTAAAAATATGTTTGAGGCATCCATATTATAGCAGATGAGTCAAAATAAATAGAAAATAAGCTGAGACAGAATATAGTTCAATTTGTTTTGAACTCAGAATAAATGAAAATGAATCATTAATAACATAAAGAGTGGGTCATTCTCCCAGGGTAGGAAAAACAAAAAAGATTATGTTCATGTCCCTAAGCTATAACTATTTTCAAGGCACATTCATGACGAAGATTTCTTTATATAAAAGTATTAAATATGTAAGCTCACAGATACCTAGAGGATTTTATATGATAAGAAGATAATGAATTTAAATGAAATCAGCTGAAGATACTTTCTTTTTAGACAAGGTCTCAGTATACAGCACAGGAAAGCCTAGACTTCTCCTTCTTCCAAACCTCCCAATGGCTGAAATCCTAAGTATAATCGCCATACCTGGAAGAAGATTTGATGTTAGTCAACCCAGCAAACTATACTTGCTCTTCATGAACTTGTTAAAAATCCCAACTTGTTTCTTATCTACCTTATTCAAAATAGTGCATTGGCTTTTTGTTGTTGTTATTGTTGATTTTGTTTTGTTTTTTAGGATTAACTATTTTTAGACTTTGGTAAGTTTCTTGACAATTTTCCTAAAAGAACAACATCAGAATATGTTCCTCCAGGAAAAGGAAAAAAATATTATCCATTATCGAGAATCACTGCTTAAATTTCTTCCATTCCCATAATAGTGTATGAGTTGAGTGAGATCTGTCTCTGTGTAGGAAAACAGCAATTAAAGCATTTAATAAATACACCTGTTCCATATGTTCAAATACTGCTGGGGTAGCAATAGCAGCAGGAGCTTCTTCAATGATCTTCTGATGTCTGCGTTGTACAGAGCAGTCACGGCCAAACAAAGAAATGGCATTGCCGTACTGATCTGCTAGAATCTGGACCTCCAGATGACGAGATTGTTTTGCTAGTCTCATTACAAATATAGGTGATCCAGGTACTTCAGCTTGAACCTGTGTTGGAAAAGAAAGCAAGAATCTTAAGTAGTAAGGATTTTTTTCAAAATTGAAAAGTTGATTTGCTTTCAATAAGCAGTACCTAAAAGTTTCCAAGACTACATTAACAGTAGGAATACAGAATAGAAGAAATATAACCCATGCCTTTGTCTATTGTTAATGTACAACATTCTTAGTTTTATCACCAGTATTAAGGAATATGAAAACATGAAACATTCAGTACGTTAAAATGGCAAACAAAATAGATGAAATCACACACATACACAAATCCTACAACAAGGCAAAAATATTAGCATCTACTCGAAAGACAGTCACATGTAGATTGCTCCTAACTAGATGATTTCCTAATTTACATTATATCACTATGATATTGCTGAAGTCAAAAGTCTTCCATCTCAAATTTTGAGAAACACTGTCAGTGGGTAGAAAAACCTTAAATTAACTATTTTTGTCAGCACTTCAAATATATACCATTTTTTTAATTTTCTTTCTTTCTTCTTTCTTTCTTTATTTTGGTTTCTAGTATGTATACTGAGAATTCAACTGTTGATCATCATTCTTCTTTTTTTCTCCCAGGATCTCATTCTGTAGCCCTGGCTGGCCTAGAACTCCAAGATCCACCTGCTCCTGTGTCCTCACTATAGGGATTAGAGCTGTGTGCCACCATGCCTGACTCAACTGTCAATCTTCTTAGCCTTTTTCAAGTAATCCTTTTGTCCAACAGCTTTCCGGTTGTAAGTATGTGTGTCTCTCTTTCTTTCCTTCATTTTTTCTTTTTGAGGGAAGCAGGTGGCAGATTTACTCATAAGCTTATATGTGGTTTTTCTTTTATTCACCATGCTTGAGACTCAGGGTTTTGTTATTTTTGCATGGCAGCTTTTATTAGTTTTAAGAAAATTCTTGGACATATTTTTCTCTGCTTTCAGCAGCTCTCTGCTCCATGATTTCTTCAACTATTGTTTTGCTTCTTTCTCTTTCTCATAGCTGAGTCTTAAAGTTCATAATGTTAGAGAGTATCACTACAGTCCATTTCTTTATACTCCAGTTTTTCTGCTTTAGTTTGCTAGCTACATAAGTTACTTCAAAACTCAGTGGCCTGCTGAAAATGTCAGCCATTTTCTTGCTCATGATGCTCAGCTGCACATTTCTTCTGTGTCTTGGAATTGTGTGAATATCAATCATCTGGTGGCACAAGTGGCCTCTTTCATAAATGTGGTGACCTGTGCTATTGGCTAGTAAGTATAAAAGGCCTCAACTGGAACATGCTCATTTCTGTTATATGTAGTCTCTCATCCTCCAATGTTCTTTTCAGTATGGTATACAGCACAGACCAAGCTTCTTCAATACAATGTTCTTAGAGGGTGAGGGCAGAAGCTGCACGTCCTCTTGAAGTCTAGGCTCTAATATGTGTGTGTAACTCTGGCCACCTAATATTGGTCTAAGCAAACCACAAAACTGGCTACAACTCGAGGAGTCAGGAAAGATATACCACCTCTTCATGGGAAGAATAGCAAAGTCATATTGCAAAGGGTATATACAGGAACGGGAGGAGTTATTATGGCCATCTCTGCAAACAATGTACTATGGTCCACAATAATTCACAGATTTCCTACATGCGAGGTAGACTCACCCCCTCCCAAGACCCCCAAAGTCTCATCCAATCATGTCATCAGGCTTGACCTCCACTGCTTTCATGACTCATGTCCAGAAACAAAAGAATCCCCTTGGTTCCGCTCCTTAGTTACATTGTCTTCATCCAAAGACCTGAGAACTAAAAAGACAAGTTATCTGCCCCAAACCCCAACACTTAATGATGAGACTGGAGAAAGAACTAAAAAGGATACTCTTGCTCAAATGAAAAGGATTGAAGATAGTCAGTAGTCACTGGTTTCACAGCAGTCTTGAAATCTACATGGGTATGTATTGGTTTTCCTTACTCAAAGAACAGAAATTTATTTATATATTTATTCATTTTTGGAGATTTCATTTTATGTGTATGGATGTTTCCCTTGCATTTATGTCTACGAACTACATGTGTGCCTGGTGCCCGAAAAGGCCAAATGAGGGTATCAGATTCCCTGAGACTATTGTGAGCCACCATGTGAGTGCTGGGAATCAACGTGGATCTTCTGGAAAAGTAGTCAGTGTTCTTAACCACCACTGAGCCATTCTCCAGCCCCTTTTGCTTTTGAGACAGTGTCTCAGGTTACCAGGCTGACTTCAAGCTCAATGAGTATCTGAAGATGACCTTGAAATTCTGATACTCCTTCACTCCCTTTAGTGCTGAAATTACAGGCACATACAACCATGCTCAGGTTATGTGGTGAAGGAAATCAAACCCAAGGCCTCAAGCATGGTAAAACAAGCATGTTACCAATTGAAGTACACTCCCAACTCCTCATCTTTTACAGTTACACAGCATTAATATATACTTTCAGTATTTTGCTTTGAGATCTTCATAATCAGATTCATGACTTCATGAATTACATTCTTTTTAAAGTTTTTTCAATTATCATTATTTAATTATATGTATTTCTATGTATATCTGTGTGAGGATATATGCACATGAGTATAAGTGCCCTTAGATGTCAGGTAAAGGGATCAGATGTCCTTGAGCTAGAATTACAGGCAGTTGTGAGGCACCTAATAGTGCTGGGAACTGAACATCTAAGTCATATATCCAGCCCTGAATTACATTATCTTTTAAGTTATCTCAGATAATAGTTTTCTGTCATTTGTTCCACTATTACAGAACATGGGTAATCTTTTTTCCAGATTCCACTAATACTTTTTACTCTTTCTAGCTTCATTAACATTTGCTCACTATTTCTCTAATGTTATTAACATCCTTTTCAGCATATTTAGTCCATGAGTTAATTCTAAAGATAGTGTCACATGTTTTTCATGATGGTAGCATGCCTTTTGCTATCAATTTCTCTGTCAATTATGCTTTGAATTTAATTTCCTTTATTGTGTGTTTGTTTGGCAGTACTAGGGATCAAATCTAGGGTGGAAGGTAGGCTAGACAAGCGTTCTATTACTGACCTACAGCTCTAGCTAACAGACTTAAAAATAACAAAAAGAAAGGAAAACAACTAATGACTTGGGACACTATTTTGAGCTAGACTTACCTGGTAACTTGTCACTTGTGCACTGTTGCCATCTAACAGCTCAACTAGGGCTTGACAGTCTAACAAAGTCTCACTGACATGTTCCAATGTGGAGGAGCTACCAGTCATCTGGTAGGACTGAGAGGCCTTAGCTGGAAGGCTCTCCTCTGCTTTGCTTCATATGGTCTCTCTTTCTCTAATAGTGTAGAATGGGTTCTTCATGAGGCAGTCGAGGGCTCATTCCAATAAGGAAAGGTATTAACTACCTAAGCTTCAGAATTTGTATACCATTTCTGCTACCTTCTGTTGGTAAAAATAAATCAAAAGACTAGCTGGAATCAAGGAGTGAAAAAGAGGATTGCTCTATTTGATGTTAAGAGACACGATTTTACACCGTAAGTAAAAATGTGTGAAGAGAGAAGCATTTTCATGATCATCTTTGCAACTTATGTATTGCTATTTTCTGTATTTTTTGGTCTCCTGCTTGAGTCTAAATTTTCTTCTGTATTTCAATGATTTATTCTTCTTTCAATTGTAACATATTTAATTGATATACTGATGTCTTAATTCTAGTTATTGTAGTTCCAGTCCTAGAATTTTTTTTTATGATTTCTGGTTCTCTATCTAAATTCTCAGCCTTGCCTTTAATTTCCTTAAATGTATAATTACTCTAAGATCCTTGTCTGATAGCTCCATTATCTAAATTCTTGGTTTTGAATCATGTAATTTATATACCTACTTATTTTAAATAGGTTGTTTAATATGCTACATGAAAAAAAAATAGTAGTAGTAATTTGAAGTACTATATATAAAATCTTCTCTGGAGAGGACGGACATTGGCCTTATGCATGCAGATGGGAAGGAGCACTGGCAACTGGAAACATAACACCTGAATCAAGGTAAGTGTTTTCAATCTGAGATTTAGTCCCTATGAGGGTTGGTCTATTTCTGGTTCATTCTTTCTGCTTTGGTATAGTCCTTCAGGATGCTAATATAAAACATAGAATCCTTGGGACCTCTAAAATTACTGTTCAACCATCTCTAAAGTCTAAATTTTGTCTTCTTAGTCTTATAAGACAAATGAAAATTCTGAACCAGTTTCATAATTTTCCTTCTTTCTCCTTGAGGAAGGAGCTGGTTTTTTGTTTGCTTTTTGAAGCTGGGTCTTACTATGTAGACAAGGCGGCCCTTACGCTTAGCATGCTTCCTACTCCTCAGTCCTGGTGTTAGGGGTGTGAGCTGCCATGCCCAGTTAGCTGTTTTACCTTAAACTAGAAGATAGCTCTGTGAAAGAAAAAAAAATAATAATAATGTCTTCAAGTCCCAGGCTTATCTCTAAGTTTTTGTTTCTTCTAATTTTTTTTCCATTTCTTGGTTTTTTGAAAAGAGGGTTTCTCTGTGTAGCTCTGACTGTCCTAGAACACCCTCTGTAGATCATGCTGGCCTCAAACTCAGAGATCCATCTGCCTCTGCCTCCGGAGTGCCAGGATTAAAAACACGCATTACTACCTCCCAGTCTCTTATAATTCTTTACCATCTTGAAAAGCTTCCAATCTCTTAACAGGCTTTAAAGAAAAAAAAAAATCTAATTCAGTTTTCCTTTCTTGTCCCCTACAATGTAACTAAAAGCAAGAACGACCTTAATTTCTGATCCCCCTGCTCTCTATGGCCACACCACTGAACATGTCTAATCTCATCTGTTTACACCTATTTTTGTGTATACCTGATAAACCTGATTGTATATGAGAAGACAGGCATGCACCACCATAAACGGTTCATAACACCAGGTCTTAAAACTAAAGGCACCCTGAACAAAAAACTAACATTCTACTAACTAAACTATGAAATCAGTACCATGACTGTGCATTTTTAGGTGCTTTTGAATAGGAAGATTGATTTAGCTAGACATTAATTAGAAATTAAGGACTTTCACTTTAAACAAATTCTTAGTGTTCCAGAGTCTTCATATACTTAATTCCAAGCTAAGAGGTAGTTATGAAATATCTGTTATCATTAATTAAAATACATTTACATTATGAGAGTAAGCCTTTTTTCTGAACTGCATGAAACAATCTTGCAGTCTCCCTCTAACACAATCTACCTACAAAATTAAACTTTACAAAAGGAATTTAATGAAAAGAACAGGTGATATAATCAACTTGACATTCAAAATAAATGTAGTAGAGCAATACTTTTATAATTTTCTTTATCAAATCATAGCTTTTCCTCTTACCCCTTGAGAACTAAGCAAGAAATTAGCCACTGAATGAAAACAGTGTGAACAAAGAACATACACAGAAAAGGATAGTAGAAGGAGGTATATAAAAAAAATGCTAGCAACATGACAAGGTAAAACATGTCTCTCAGTTTTCTTTTTTCTGTCACATCTTTACTTGAGTTTTGGTGGTAGAAGAAAAGGAAACAAGCTTGTGAAGGTGACTTGTAGGGTAGAACAGGAAAGAATTTGGTCTCCCTTTTTCAACTTACCTATAGTATTGCCACATAAAGCAAAGGTAAAGCCAAGAGAAACGAGAGGATAAGCTTTCTGAGGCACCCAGTCCGCACACACTGAGAATCTATCATGAAGTTCCTGTGCCAGGGCATGACTGTCATAGAGCATAGGCGAGGGTATGGGCTATTGACCAACAGGATACAGAACATGGAAGAAACTCAAGGGCCTCTAGCCAACTTCACAAGAAGTA
This sequence comes from Bramus lutescens, assembly GCA_001685075.1. Lineage (NCBI taxonomy): Eukaryota > Metazoa > Chordata > Mammalia > Rodentia > Cricetidae > Bramus > Bramus lutescens. The sequence continues at coordinate 353,442 of LOEQ01000441.1, read as the reverse complement.
AGGAAAAGCCTATCTGAGAGCTTGGCATCAGGCCAACATAAGGCCAAGCAGATGAGTGTATCTCACCATATCATACCCTTACCGCCAACATCAAAAAAAGAGCATAAGAATGTAGAATGACATTGTCTCTTCTTACCAACATGGTGTATGAGGCACACACCATGGAGAGAAAAGTCATCTCTATAAGAAGAACTAGTGCTTGAATTACATAACCGAATGAATTTACACTGAATTGGATAGTTCATTAATTCACTCTACTCCTAGGAATAATCAGATAAAGGCTATAAACAAAGCTTAGATTACATATACATAAAAATACAAACTCAACATTTTCTGTTTATCTAAATACAGTAATAAGTTAAATCACTTATCTCTGATATACATGGTAACTCAAACAAGCAAAATCAATGTGTACTCTACCTGTCTGAAGAGGTTAGGGAAGTCATCTGCATTGTTAACTTTTCTGATTCCCTTTCCTCCTCCTCCTTCTGAGGCCTTGATCATCACTGGATAACCAACTTCCTCAGCTGCCTTCAAGAACAAAGAAGAAATGGAAGAGATATGTTAGTAAAGAAAGAGAATTGGTATTTAGGAATAAATCATTTAGGAATAAAATCATTAAAGAGGTAGGTGTAGAGACACATGCCTTTAATCCCAGCACTCAACAGGCAGAGGCAGGCGGATCTCTGTGAGTTCAAGGCTACCTTGGTCTAGAGAATTCTAGAACAGGCAGGGCTACATACAGAGATATTGTCTCAAAATAAAACAGGAGAGAGAGAGAGAGAGAGAGAGAGAGAGAGAGAGAGAGAAGGAAGAAGGAAAGAACAGAGAGAGGGAGGGAAATAAAAATATGGTCACTAGTTGAGCATGGTGGCAGATGCTTCAGATACCAACACTTGGAAGGCAGAAGCAGGTCAACCTGGTCTACATAGTTGAGTTCCAGGACAGCCATGGCTATGTAGAGAGACTCTGTCTCAAAATAATAGTAATATTTTAAAAAATAATATAGTCTTCAAAGATTAGGGAGATGGCTCAGTGGTTAGAGTGTGCAGCTCTTCCAGAGAACCTAACTTCAGTTTCTTGCACCCAAACTAGGCAGCTTACAAATTACTGCAACTCCAACTCCAGAAGATCTGACGCCCTCCGCTGGCCTCCAAAGAACCTGCAAACCTGTTCATGTAACTAAAATGAAAGGGTAAATCATAGGATGATTAACTTGAACTACAAACAATAGTGAACTCAACTGACATTCCAGACCCTCCTGAATTAATAGTATTTAAGTCAAACTAAAACAGTGTATCTTCCTAAGATGCCTTTTGCATCATCTACCAAGAGGCATTGTCTCCATGTATCACTGGGACTTTTAGCAGTGGCAGAACTTGTCGCTACTTTATTTTAAAGTAATAAAATAATAGATTTTATTTATTTCTCCACAGCTTCATATGCCAAGCTGGCTCACCCTCAAGCTTCTGTATACCTGTCTCTGTATCTCCCTGTAGAAGTGTGCTGCAACCACAGAAAAATGCAAATACACTACTGTGTCAGGCTTTTACATGGGTTCTGGGGACTCTGGGACCAGGTTGTCAAGTGTACATGCCATTTAACGTCTTGACAGCTCCAATAAATTTTTGTTCTGTTTTGTTTTTTTAGACAGTCTCTCTACATAGTGCAGGCTTGTCCTGGAACTCGCTCTGGGTGGCCTCAAATTCTTGAGCGCTGGGATTGAAGGTGTGTGCCACCAATGCTCACTATAACTACTAATATGAAGTATTATATAATAAGATAGATATTGTATATCTCATACAAGGCAACAGTTTTGGCATAGTTTCAAGCCCCACATATGCAAGACTTGTTAGGTCAGAACTTCCAAACATCCCTTTTTTCTTCTTCCTTCCTTTCTTTTTTTTTTAAGTATTTATTATTTTATGTGTATTGAGTATTTTTCCTACTTGTACCTCTGTGAATCACATGAAAGCCTGGGGCCAGAGGAGGCAGTGAGTCTTTCATATAGGTGCTGAGAATTGAACCTAGGTCCTTTGCAGCAAGTGCTCTTAACCAATGAGCCAACTCTCCAGGCCCTTGATCCTACATTTTATAAAACATAAAAGCAATAAAATCTCAAAATATTGTTAAAAACTGTCAGAAAACCAATTTTCAGCATGTGGTAACAATGACTCTCCATATTCTCAGCATTAATCATCTAGGGATGATACTAAAGTTCTCGTTACATTGGTTACAGTAGAGCCTTGGGTAAATCATAGGATGATTAACTTGAATTATATAATTATATTAAAAAAAGTATATCTTCCTAAGATAACTTTTGCATCATTCACCAAGAGGCACAACTAAGTGGAAGAGAAACAGTGGAAGGAACTATAAGACAATAAAGGGCGATGGTGGGGGCACATTTCTAATGGATAATAATTCTGAGTGATAATACTGTCACAGGGCCTCTCTTGCTTGACTCCTTTACTCCTCAAAGGAAAAAGTTATTCAACTGGCCAATCTGGAAAGAGAAATCGGGCATGCTTGCTCAGCCTCTTCCTCTGAAACCAGCTCACAGCACTAAACTCATGCTTTTTCTGAGTTCTCAGTCATATGATAAGTTGAAGGATAAAAGCTGTCTCTATGGAGGGAAGTCTGGTTATTTAGCACTGCCAGTTAAGAGAGTGAGGGAGGAGCCTAGCTAATTCCTCATTCATCCCATAAGTTTCACTGCTGCTATACACATAAGCCATTTTCGCAAATACCTCTATAACAATAAAGCTGATGGGATGACATCTACCTGCCTAGCCTCTCTGTCTTGATCCACAAGGGGAAAGGGATGGTGCTTCTGGCATCCCTCACATACTAATAGCTGGCAGAGAGGAAGAATCAACACCTCCTTAAAACACTGAATTAACACCCAAGAAATCCTCTGCAGATGACCAGTTCCCTTCAAAACTAACTGTTTAAGGTTAAAGTCACTTCCTCACTCCACACTTAAGAAATACTTGTCCTGGCCTTACAACCTTCGTGCTAGCAAGGTGTATGTCATGAATCAGACCCCAAGTCCCCATATTTGTATCTAGAAATGGCCACCCCTAGAGTCAGTACTCACCCTCAGTCCATCATCCACATCCTTCACATAGCCTTTCTCATACAGATCCTGTGGAACATTTAAGATGCGCTTCGAAAAATCATTTTCTTGCCAATCCACACGAAGACCTACAATAGACAATAATGACCTGAGATCACCTATGGGAGCTCGTGTCAATTTTTTTCCCACTCTCAAAAAAGGACGTGTAGTCTACACTGGCCTGACACTTGACATGTAGTGGAGACTGGTCTTGAACTTGCAATCCTCCAGCCTTTGCATCCTCAGTACAAGGATTACAGAAATGTTCCACACACTTGGCTCTGTGATACCTTCTTTTAAAGCTATTGTATTTACCAAAGATTGAAGGCAGACTGGTGAGGGACAGAAGAATAATATAAAAGCTTGATCAGTCCTTGGAGACAACAGTATTCTGCTATAGCATGGGCAAGCATTTTGGGTTCTTAAATTAGAAAAATCAAGGAGAGTGGGCAGAGATCTAGATACAAAGATACAAGGATTGGGGGTGGGGTGGGAGTAGAGGAAAAGGAAAAAGGAGAGAGAAAAGGAGAGAAAGAAATACGGCAGATTTCTCACAGCAACACACAGGCAAAATACCTTCGATGTTTTCAGGCCTGCTCTGGGGCCAGAGGTCTGAGAAATAATTTAATCTTTATGAGCCTCTGGAAACAAAAATGGCGGTTTTATTGGTCTCAGCAGAGTCATGATTCCATGGTCCCTAAATGTCTCTATATTTAGCTCCAAGGGGAACACTACAGCTTCTCCATTCAAACAAGAACAAATTCAACCTTTTAAACTATTTGACCCAGCAGGTCTGGAAAAGATATGGCAATCCTCCGGAGAGTAGGAAGAAAAAGGGTTCAAATCTGTTCAGTCTCAAGATAACAGTCATTCCTATTTTTAAAAGGTTTTAATGTGTTTATTCCCTGTGTGTGAGTGCATAAGGGGGGGGGGTAGTTCTTATATTTGCTTAAAAATTCACATGACAATCTAAAGAATTGGCAAGGATAAATCATTTCTCAATTTTTATCCCTCTGCATGTTTGGGAGAAAGGTGACTACTGACCATATCTCTGCAAGCCTGTCTTTGAGAATGCTTCCAGTCTACCCTACCCCTGCCAAAATATGTGTCCTAGAGTTTCTCCAAATCAAGTCCCTGTATCATTCCAGATCTCAGTTTAGTGTTTGTACCTAATACTCAAATTATATTCCTAAAATATGATAAAAACCACAGGAGTAAATAGAAAATGGAAAAGGAAGGCCTTTGACATTTGGGGCTCCACTCTGTACTCACACATATGACCATTTATACCTATGAAAACACCCACACATATACCCATATCATACACACATATAAGAATTAACAAACCAAAAACCAAGAAATAATTTCTTACCGCTGCCACTCCAGGGAAGAGTTGGGATGCCTGCAGTTTGAGCCACAATAGACGATGCAATCTTATCCCCCAGGGCCCACATAGCCTGGCTTGGAGGGCCTAAAAACAAAACAAGAGAGGAGCCTTAACAGCAGCATCTCTGCCTCCTTTCTGGTCCCACTCATGACCTACAGTGACCACCACGCTTTGACTCATCTTTGCATTGTTTCTAGAATCCAATGTAGTAAACTGGTCGCATAGAAGTACAGCCCAAACTAAGAAATTCTATTATTTAATTTCGAAAAAAATCTAATTTTATGAGTCAAAATCCACATTAACCAAGTAACAAAGTCATTTCTCTAAATCTATATCCTAAAGTAAAGCTGGTAAAATTTTAGGATTTACGTCTGAAATATGCACTACTTGATCTTGGGAAACCTAACAAAGATATTTTCCCCCTTAATAATGCTTACAAAGCATTGTTAGCATTGCAGAGGAGCACTATAACCCCCACTTTTCCTTCAGCTATGATGAGAGTAGAAAAGCAGGAAGAAACAGCTCTCACTGGTAGAATATAAATTAAATACTTCAAATACAAAGGTGCTAATTCATATTTAAGGACATTATTAGGATACCCTAAATAATCAGTTACTTTTACTATCAAAAACCAGGTCATCCTTCTACATGTTTTCTTAATGCTAATGGCAAAGATTTTTAAATAGTCCATGTTTAAAAAACAGTCTTTTTCATAACTCAGATTAAATGACTCAGGAACAAAAAAATCTTCAAGATGAAATGAAAGAACTTCAACTTAAGTTGAAGTTAAATGAAAGAACTTCTAAAAACAAAAGACGACAGAATATGGACAAAACTGACATAAGAACTACAGGCACAGTGTAACTCAAAAGGCTTACCCATGAAAGCGATGCCATTTTTTAAGAGAAGCTCTGGAAGCTTGGGGTTCTCAGAGGCATGACCCCAGCCAGCCCACACTGCCTACAAAAACAGAATAACAATATGAATCATTCTTAAAGGTGATACTAAGAAGACTATTTTAGTTAGACTATTTATTGCTTTACTGTATCCAGACTGGCCCTAGTATAACAGCTCCACAGCACCCAGGGGTTAATTCAACTTCTGTGTTCTAAAACTAGCAAACCTTCCACAGAATAACAATAAGCAGCTGCTTGTGGCAAAAACCCTCAAGAGAACAACAACAACAAAAAAAAAGTGGAATCAGAAAGATGAACTCAAGTCTTGCTCTTTAGCAAATGCAACTCATGATCCTAGAGCTTTCTAAAGAAAGCCTGAAAGCTGGGTATGGTGGCGTATGTCTTTAATCCCAGCACTCAGGAGACAAAGGCAGGTGGATCTCTTGAGTTTGAGAACATCCTGGTCTACAGAGCGAGTTCCAGGACAACCAGGGCTATACAGAGAAACACTGTTTTTGTTTTGCATGCAAATGGATGGAAATAGAAAACACTTTACTGAGTGAGATAACCCATAACCCAGACCCAAAAAGAGGAATATGGTATATACTCACTCATAAGGGGATTCTAGCCATAAACAAAGGACACTGAACCTATAATTCGTGATCCTAGAGAAGCTAAACAAGAAGGTGAACCCAAAGAAAAACATATAGTTATCTTCCTGGATATTGGAAGT
>LOEQ01000441.1:280499-294591 GCA_001685075.1 Bramus lutescens | reverse complement strand
GCTCACAACCATCTGTAATGAGATCTGGTGCCCTCTTCTGGCCTGCAGGCACACGTGCAGACAGAACACTGCATACATAATAAATAAAATGTTACAAAAAAAAAAAAGGATTAGATAATTCCTAAACTGGAGATGGTAGTTTATCCCCATAATCCTAGCATTGGGAAGACTAAGGCAAGACTGTCACAAGTTCGAGTTTGACCCTGTCTGAAGAAATATATTAATTAAGACTGGTGAGATGGCCCAGCAGTTAGATGGCCAAGTGCTTACTGCAAAGCCTGGCAACCTCAATTCATTTCCCAGAATCCACATGGTAGAAGAATTGCAGTAATGAAGGCCCAAAGAGGTTAAGGAACTTCTTTGAAATGATTCAATTACAAGGCCTCAACTAGAACCTTGAAAGGTATCCTGGTACTGAGCAATGGTGGCGCACGCCTTTAATCCCAGCACTCTGGAGGCAGAGGGAAGCAGATCTCTGTGAGATAGAGGCCAGCCTGGCCTACAGAGTAAGTCCCAGGACAGGCCCCAAAGCTACAGAGAAACCCTGTCTCGAAAAACCAAACTTCGTGTCAAGGGTTTCTCTTCCAGACCCATTTTGACTATTCATACCTTATTTCCTACTCTCTTTCAGAGGTCACAACAGGACACATCATCTCTACCACTAGATATTTTGCCTTAATTTTAGTTTTGTGTTTCTGCTCCACAGTGTGGCATTCTTCAACAGTCAATTTTACTTTAGGGCGTATATGAGTAGGTTCAGTCCCTAGTATGTGTACACACACACACAAAGAAAACATCTCCAAGAATTTATAAAAGAAAATTGCAATTTCATCTCTAGCCATGCATGAGATTGCTCTTGGGAAAAATGAGATTTTCCTCTTTTATGACGCAGGGTGAGAAACAAGACTACAGAGTCATTCCTACCTTTGCTGCGAGGTGGCAGCACTGACATGCAGCAGCTACAACGATTTTTAAACAGAACAGCAGAGAAGGTGTCAACACCACAAGGGAGTAGAGAATCATTTGAACACAGTAAGGGAACTAACTGTCAACAAAAATCACGAGAACCCAGGAAAGCAACTGCAGGAGAGGAAGAGGCCCACAGGGATTTGCTGCTGGCCTGGATGCCCAGTGCTCCCTTTATTCCTTCTCCATTTGAGCCAACAGATTGTCCTTCAAGAATCTCCCTTCTATAAATATTTCCCACCAAGATTTTGATGCTTAGTTTGGCCAGATTTTAAGCTATATTGATGTGTCAGGACACAGGGTGCTACTTATTGTAATTTGATTAAAATATCACAAAGCCCTTATGGAAAGTTCTTTGAACCAACTCTTTATGTGATTATCAGTCAAAAGTTTCAGCCTCCAGAACCTTCTCATGCATAGCTAAGCCCATGTTGGTCTTCAATGAAGCAATTTACAGAGGGCAGGAAGGCTGTGAAGGCTCTGGACATTGACAAATATCTAACTAGACGTTTTCTTCTTTATGACCTCACCTAGCGATGCTATCAAGAAGTCTTCAAAGTTAGGCATGACGATACACACCTGTAATCTCTCTTCTTGGGAGGCAGAAGCAAGAAGATCATGAGTTCAAGGCTAGCTTGGAATACAGCATGAGTTTCAAAAAAGTCTGGGCCATATGGGAAGACCTCTTTTTTAAAAAGTCTTTATAGCATAATACCAATTATATATATATTCAATAGCAACTACTGTCAACTGCAGACAGTAGTACTCATGCACTTTATGTAGCTCTTTCTCATGCCTCTTGATCCAGTAATCATAATAAAGTTGTTTTGACTATACTCATTCCATTATTCATGAATATGAAAATATACACAATTCCACAGGTATGCCTATGTTCATGAGAACTTATGGTTATAATTGTAAATGAATCCCAGAGATCTTTTGGTTGAGACTCAGTTTATACAAGGGAAAAACTGAGTCTGAATAGCCAAGTAATTTCTCCAAGGTGTCCAAAAAGGCTTGAAGTAGAACTCACTTGTAGTGATTGCTAAAGTTCAATGTTCTCCCCAGCATAAGGCACTGACTCATTCAGTCCTAGTTTCTTCTCCTGTCCTAGAAATTGTACCTCTTAATAGGCATCTCCGTGTCTCTTAATGTTGGTGTGTGCTCCATCAGAGAGCACACTTGTGAATGACTACATGTCTATCTGCAAGTATTTATAAAGCGTATCTTTGGGTGTTTATGCACTTTCTGTGAGGGAAACCTCTAGATAATGACAGTTCTCAGAGTTGGCATCAGCAGTGAAGTCAGGGCAGACTATCAAAGTCAATCATTAATAAGCAGTTTTTGTTCTTTCTCCAATCAGTATATTCCTGGGTCTTCAGGAAACAAGGCAAAATAGTCAGGGTAGAAGCAGATAGCCAGAGTGAAACTTGGTTTCAGAACAGCAGAAGCAACAAGAGGCAAAGCCGGTAAGGGGCTGTGATGGAGTAACAGTGGGCTGTAGGCAAGAAGTGCTCATGAGGTCAGGTTGGCATGGATACCATCCTAGTCTTCAGTCTAATCATTGCATCCTATGATTCCAACAAGAACGGTAAGTACTTCTCTAACATAATATGCTAGGGCATCCAAAAGGAAGCCTAGAAAGAATTTGGAGCCTCTTCAATCAGATAGGGATGTAGCCAATACCCAAGTTGTACTTTGCAGAAATTAGCTCATGTATCTGATCCTTAAACCCAAAGAGACATCTATCTCTTTCATGAGAAGTCTTCAGGGAGTGTGGTGCCTTCTTTTTCTCGCTTACAGGGATAACAATAAAAACATGGTCAGACAGCTCTCATTATGGGACGGTACCACAGTTTTGTAATTAACCCCTCATAAGATGTTGCCTTCGTTTTTAAGGTGGTACACTCAAATGATTTAAATGGAGATGTTAATGGGGCGAGCTGAGGGAAAGGGGATATGGGGGTGGAGTGGCACTGTTTGCTACTCTTTAGTAAGTGTTGATAGACTTGGGTTTTTGTTTGTGCTCAGGCTTGAAAGCCAGCCTCAGGAAGCTAGGCAAGTGTTCGGCCACTTAGCTCTGCCTTTGCCCTGGTAGTAAATGTTTATTTAAAATATGATTTTTTCAGAGTTTCCTAAACATTTCTTCTCTAAAATTAGCTAGCTGGAGGTTAAAGCAACATAGTATAAGGGGTAGCAGTAGCATGTTTATGCAAATTAAGAAAATTCACGCTTGTGACCCAAGCACTTGAGAGATGGAGGTAGGAGGATTGCCATCAGAACAGAGCCAGCCTGAGCTACAGAGAGATTACAGTGTTCTTCTTTTTCTTAAAAAGCAGCTGAAGCTAGATGTGGTAGAGAATGCTTTTTAAAATTTTTATTAGATTTATTCATTTTATTTTATGTATGAATGTTTGGCCTGCATGTATGTCTGTGTACCACATGTGCTTGGTGCCATTGGAGGGAGGGAAAGTGCATGAGATCCCCTGGAAGTAGAGGTAGGAATGGTTGTGAGCCACCATGTGGGAGCTGGGAATTGAACTCTGGTTCTCTACCAGAGCAGCCAGTGCCCTTAACCACCGAGCCAGTCCTTTAGCCACTACAGGACGCTTTGATTCTTAGCACTTGGAAGGCAGAGGCAGATACCTCTCTGAATTCCAGGCCAGCCTGGTCCACACAGCTAGGTTCTAGGCCAGCTAGAGCTACATGGTGAGACCTTATCTCAAAAAGAAAATAAGAAAAGCTGAGAAAGAAAATTCCCACACCCTGTGAACCACATACCACAAAACATAAATAAGTATGGTCTATAGCTCTGTGGAAAACTATAGAGAGCCTATGTCCAAGGGAGTGCATATTAAACCTTCAAGGTTCTCTCCTTAATACAGCAAGTGGTGGCATGTAGATCTCTAAGCTCAAGGTTAGCCTGGTCTACAGAACAAGTTCCAGACTACATAAAGAAACCCTGTCTGTTTAAAAAAAAAAAACATATCAGGCAGATAGAACAGGAATGAGCAGAGAAAATAAACTGTTTAAAGAGAATAGATGGGTTATTCTTTCATTAATTTAGTAATTACATCTCTCACTTTTCTTTCTCTCAGAAAGAATACATTGGTATTCAGTTTTCTTCATAATGGAGAAATTCCTACTTAAATGTAGTTGTCCATGTTTTAAAATCTCTTTTTAGGGAGTATTTGATCTCTCCAGTTCTAAGTTTTATAAGCAGGAACTTCGTCTCTTCCCCTGCCTCAGAATTCTAAAGGGAGAGGACCCAGTACATCCTGACCCATTTTTTTTCCTTCCTAGACCCCAGAGAGAGCAGCTGCCAAGTGGAACAGCTGCCCAGCTTCTTCCCAAAGGATGTGAGAAGCCACAAGGTTTTGGTAATAAAAGGTAGGGAATAGAGACCTTTCTGGAAAATCTCTTTGCCGTCCCAGGATTTTCTTTTTCCTTCCAAGGAAGGAAGGAAGGAAGGAAGGAAGGAAGGAAGCTTTCCTTCTTTCTTTTTTTTTCTGGCTTTTCAAGACAGAATTTCTCAGTGTAGCCTTGGTTGTCCTGGAACTCACGCTGTAGACCAGGATGGCCTCGAACTCATAGAGATCTACCTGCTTCTGCCTCCCTAGTGCTGGGATTACAAGTGTGTGGCACCACCACCCAGCCCAGGATTTTCTTTTTAACCTTTAAAAAAAAATGTCTTTTGGGGGCTGGAACGATGATTCAGCTGTTAAGAGCATTGGCTACTCCTCTAGAGGACTTCAGGTTCAATACCCAGCACCCACATGGCAGCTCACAACTGTCTGTAACTCCAGCTCCAGTGGCTGTGCATATACATGCAGGCAAAACACCCATATGCATAAAATAAGGTAAATTTTTTAAAATGCCACACTTCTTAGTCCAGATCTCAAAAGTGTTATTTTAAAGATAGATATCTCCTCAGGAGAATGTCTGGAAATGAATTTTTATATTAACTTGTTGCCTTACGTATGACTGTAAATCAGACGGGGATGAAGAAGAGAAGGAAATGGCACTCAGTCCTCTCTGCATTTAGGAAAACAATCTATGAGCATTGCTCTGTGCGGGATTTACTGCAGTCGCTTGTCTTCAATGGCCCCTTGCAGGAAGGAGAGCAGAACCTGCACAGTTAGTACCATAAACACATACAGAGGAAGAGGTGAACCAAAGCAGGGCAAAGTGCAGCTGTGGAGTTCAACAGGCGTCACGAATGAAAGTGAGTTATCTGCGCAATGCAGATTAAGAACCTGCTTTGTTTTTCCGTTTAGTTCTTCCAGAAATTCACACAGACATCAAAGAGGCCCCATTCAACAAAAATCAGACTATAACTACCCTGCAGTGCCTTGGCTCTGGGAGGAGAGTGAGAGTCCATCTTGCATATTCAGAGAGAAGGCCAAAGGTCAAGTATACGCTGAAGAACCTAGGAGTCTTTGCTGATCTCCATAGAAACAGCACGGCCTCCCCAAGCTGTCATCTTAGGCCCACTTCCCAGTTTCAGAATGGATTCCTTCTAACAGGTAAAGTGAGACCAAAGAGCTGCTAGAGTTAAGTTGACAGTAACTTACAGTTGACATCCTTGGTGGCCAGTATTTGTTAGCAACCAAAGCCACAGTGAAACAAACTGTTCTCTCCTTGGGAAAAAATAAGGGTCCTCTCTGAGAACCAGTTTTCTAATTTCTTTAACAATAATTTTAAATTATATTTATATGTTTACTTATTGTGTGTGTGTGCGTGTGCGCGAGAGCAAGCATGCATATGTGTAAGCATGGCCATGTATATGGAGGTTAGAGGACAACTGAAGACACCTTTGGGAGCCAGACAAAATAGATTTGGTAGTAAATGCCCTTATCCACTGATCCAGTTCACTGACCCCAGGTCCCATATTTCTAGTTTCTAAGGCTCCTTTTGCCCCTAGTGTCCTGTGATATTCATAAGATACAAAATATTTTTTGAGACAAGTTCTTACTGCATATCCCTGGCTGGCCTAGACTGCTTATGTCTACTAGGCTAGCCTCAAACTTACATCAACCTATTTGCTTCTGCCTCCTTAGTACCAGAATTAAATGCATTCACCACTACGCCTAGCTGGTCTTCATTTCTGATGGATGGGTCTTCTTCATCTTCTTTTTTTCTTCTCTAGTTTTTATTTGTTTTTCAAGACAAAGTTTCTCTGTGTAGCCCTGGCTGGCCTGGAACTAGCTTTGTAGACCAGGCTGGCCTCTGCATCTCAAGTGCTGGGACTAAAGGCGTGTACCACCACCTGGTGGGTGTGTCTTCTTTTAATAATAGCTGTGGGCCAGGTGTGGAGCACATGTCTTTTATCCCAGCACTCAGGAGGCAGAGGCAGGAGGATGTCTGTGAGTTTGAGACCAGCTGGCTCTACATTGTAATTTCCAGGACAGCTATTTATAGGCAATTTACATTTGCATTCATCTGCAAATAACTAAACAAAGATCTTTTAAACCAACAATATTTTGTGAATTTTTTTTAGTGCACAGTGAAATCTACAAACAGCACATATTTATAGTGAAAAGTAATCCTCCCTCCTACTCTTGTCTCTCGGTCCTGCAGTTCTGTCCCTGAGGATAGAAGGAACCACTATTACCTACTGTATTTCCTTCCATGCATGAATAAGTGTGCATACATCCCCCCTTCAGACAAGGTCTCATATTGCCCAGGATGGCCTCTAGCTTGCTGTGTACCTTGGGCTAGCCTTGAACTCCTGAAACTCCTCCCTCTACCTCCCAAGTGCTAGAAATACAGGCTTAACACCCCATGCCCAGATCATTTGCATATGTGAAAAGCATGGGCAGTACCACACCATACACCCTGCTCTGCACCCTGTATTTCCACATGCACGGGTTTATCCTATGTCCATAGCCATAAATTTGACTTTTGTGTGATTGGGTTGTAGAATATTGAATCCAAGGCTTTGAACATGCTAAGCACATGTCTGTTTCTTAGCATATTATGCTATCATTCTTCTTAATGGTATTCTACTAAGTTGCAATTTATTTCCCTAGTTCTCCACTGGTGGCAATTTTGGTTATTTCCATTTTTTTTTACTAATACAAACAATGACATTATACAGTTCTCTTGTATATCTGCTATTTATCAAGAAAAAGAATTCCAAGAAGCAGATCTGCCACATCGACAGCTGGTAGCTGGTGCTCATTTATCCCCCACAGAGGTGGTTCCAGTTTCCATTGCTATCTGCCCTGTGTGAAGCTGCTGATTCCCCAACAGCAGCAGTTCTTGCTTTCTGCATCCTCTCCTTCTTTCACACATTCCTTCTGTCGAGCAGTTCCTGAACAATAGATTGGTGCACAGCTCCCACTTCGCAAGAGGCAGTTGTTTAGGCTCTGCTGCTATTGTGTTGGAAAATAACACTCAGTGCTTAGAGAAACTGGGAAGTAGAGGGATCGCAAGCAAAATGATGTAGAAATAAACTTGGCTACTTGGCTTGTTTGTTTTTCAAGACAGGGTTTCTGTGTGTATCCCTGCCTGTCCCGGAATTCAATCTGTAGACCAGACTGGTCTTGAACTCACAAAGAAATTTTTAAAGCCTAGAGTAAAGATTGAGAAATAAGGGGCAGACATTTTCTTGGGATAAGGCCTGAAAATAGTAAATTATTTATTCTTACATGTCTTGAATGTTTCAGTCACTTTATTATAATTAAAAAAAATTCTACCACTAAAAGCTAGGACTGGTGGGGTACACCTGTAATCCCAATATACAACATACTGATTTTGAAGACAGCTTGGGCTATATGAAGTCCTGTTTCAAAAGAAAGAAAGAGAGAAAGAAAGAAAAAAAGAAAGAAAGAAACTTTCAAATAAACCAGGCCGATCTCAACTTGCATTGACCTTCCTGCCTCTTGCCTTCCAGGTCCTGGAGCTTTGGCATGTGCCGTCATGGTCACCTTAAATTGAGGCGTTCAGTTCAAATACCTTCAGCCAAAGAAAAACTAATTTTGTAATCCCATCATCAATGGAATAAAGTGGTTATATATTTTTTGAGACAGGGTTGTTCTCTATATAGCCCAGGCTGTCCTAGAACTCACTCTGCATGGCCTTGATCTCAGTCAGAAATCTGCCTGCCTCTGCTTCTTCCTAGTGCTGGGATTAAAGGGGTGTGCCACCACCACCCAGAGGAAATAAAATATATTTCAAACCTGTTCTACCTTGATGTTCAGATACCTCAGAGATAGGACCTGAAAGAAATGGGCTGCCAACGTGGACATTAATTCAGAGGACTGAAAGTACACTGACAGATGAAGCCTACCCAGTAGACTCTGAAGTCACATTCTCATAGGTGGGAATACAGGATATGTCTCTATGCCATTATCCCTCTGGCTACCAGACGGAGTTCTTCTGTTTAGAGAGACAGTCTCTAGGCTTTCCCTTATCTTTCAATCCCAGTTCACTCAGCTTGCAAAGTGTTTTCATACCTGCTTTCTCGTTTTTATTTGTTTCTGATGTTTACAACACCTCTGAGAAATAGATACAGTGAGCATTTTTTATTACAATATTGCAAACAGGGAAACCAAACTCAGAATTATGTAACTTGTCCAAAGTGAGTTCTGCTTATCTTCAAACATATATGGTACCACTTAAGAGAAGTGACTGGAGCCAGGCTTGGTGGCCAACACTGTCTCCAGTTAAACTCAGATCAGGGACCACTATTTAGCCTGTCATTTGTTGTATGATGACTGGTATTGAAAGCTGCCCGAGTCCAATTGTTCCCTCTACACAACTGTTAAAACTGTCACTCTGCTGTTTTACTTGTCAAGTTGTTCAACATCTCTGCTGATTAACAACAACAAATGATAATTTTAAAGGATATAAAGACATGTGAGAGTAATTTAGAGGCAGATGGTGGTGGTGCACACTTTCAGTCTCAGCACTCAGAAGGCAGAGGCGGAGGTATCTCTGTGAGTCAAGGCCAGTCTGGTTCACAGGGTGCATTCCAGGACAGCCTGGACAGAGAAACCCTGTCTCAAAAAATCAAAACAAAAAAGAGCAATTTAGAAAAGCTAAAGAAAAGTTATGATAAGAAGCTCTGCAAAATGGAATAAAGGCGCACAAGATGGTTCCGAAAGGGAAGGTGCTTGCTGCCCAGTGATCCAAACCTGACTACCTGAGTTTGAACCCTAGCACCCAAATAAACATAGAGAACCTTCACAAAGTTATCCTCTGACCTCCACATGGACACCTTGGCATGCACAACTCCTCAGGAAATAATACAGTTTCAAATGGAGTAAAAGACTAGTTTGGGTGGCACACCTATAAGCTCAGTAGTTGGGAAGGCAAGAGTCTCACTTCATGTTTGAGGGGAGTCTGGCCATAGTGCATTTGATGCTAGACTAATATGGGCTACATAGGCACACCCTGTCTTTTAAGTACAAGGGGGGAGGGTGTGGGGAGGAATAGTCACCACTGTCTGAATTGGATTAGGTCCATTCTATAAGCAGGTGGAGTTGGGTGCAGACTACAGCCAGAATTCATCTGCTCCTCCTCACTTTTATCCCTGGCTGAATCCTGTCACCCCTTACCTGCTGTCTCCAAAATCTGCTGCCACCACCAGGTGATACTTCCTCTACCCTTGTCCCATAATGGTCCATTTCTAACACAGCAGCCCAGCGAATGGTCAATTAAAATGAATCTTAGCTGGGCATGGTGGCTTGCACCTGTTATCCTAGCACTTATGAAGCTGAAGCAGGACTACTTGAGTTGGAGGCCAGGCTGGGCTGCAGAGTTAGACCCTGTCTCAAACAAACAAAAAAAGTAATAACACTCTCCCCACAAAAAGGTCACTCTTGATCAAAACCTTGCAACAGATCCTTATTTCCAAAGCCCTGAACTTGGCACACAGAGCCTAGATTCCTGCATCCTCTCAATCCTCATCCCCTCCCTTGCTCCGCCATGCTGGCTACTGGCTGCCTACTGCTTCCCTATAACTGTAACCTTCAGACACGCTCTGCCTTGGGGACTTTATTCCCATTGTCCCCTCCACCTAGGTTATTTCCCTCAAGTCTTGGCTCAATTCTAACCTCAGAGAGGCTTGGCCTATAATGCAGGTTGCCCAACTCTTAGCTATGAATAATCCTCCGACTACTTTGTCTTGCAAATTTTTTTTTGCTCTTTGTTTGTTTGATTGACTGATTGTTCTTTAAGACAGGGTTTCTCTGTGTAGCCCTGGCTGTCCTGGAACTTGCTCTATAGAGCAGGCTGGCCTCGAACTCAGAGATCCACCCAACTTTGCTGGATTAAAGGCATGCACCACCACTGACTAGCTAGCTGGTTTTGGTTTTTAAAGATTTATTTTTTTAATTTATGTGTGTCTGCCTGCATGTATGTATGTGTATCACAGGTACACGGATGCCAACAGAGGCTAGAAGAGGCACTGGATTCCCTGGAACTGAAGATATAGGCACTTATGAGAAGCCTGATGTGATGCTGGGGACCAAACCCAGGTCCTGAAAGACCAGCAAGTGCTCTTAACCACCAAGCCATCTCTCTCATGCCTGATTTTGGCTTATAAGACATAGTCTTACACTATGTAGCTCTGACTAGCGAGGAATTCATTAGTTACCCCAGGATGGCTTTAAACTCTTGGTAATCCTTACCAGTACTGGGATTACAGGATGAGCTACCATGAGTGGCTTCTTGTTCTTGATTGATTGACTGATTGATTGATTGGTGTTTTTGAGAGAGAGTCTCTCCTTGTGGCACTGGCTGTCTGGTCACTATGTAAACCAGCTTGACCTTGGCCTCCCGAGTGCTGGGATCAAAGGCATGTGCCACTATGCTCAGCTCTAGTTTTAGTTTTTAGGTAGCACTTACCCTAATATAGAATAATGTTTTTGTTTAGCTTTGTTTTTTGAGGGCAGGTCCTGCTATTCAGCTGTGGCTGGCTTGGTACTCACTATGTAGCCTATGTGGGCCTTGAACTCAAGGTTATCTTTCTGCCACAGTCTCCCAAGTGCTGGGACTATAGGCAGGTGCCACGACACCCAGTCATAAAATATATAAAGCCATTGTTGTCTCTGCCTCCTCTGCCCTGACCCGAGACCTTT
The DNA here is from genome assembly GCA_001685075.1 of Bramus lutescens. NCBI lineage: Eukaryota > Metazoa > Chordata > Mammalia > Rodentia > Cricetidae > Bramus > Bramus lutescens. The sequence continues at coordinate 283,537 of LOEQ01000441.1, read as the reverse complement.
TTGTTTGTTTTCCTGTTATTATGAATCCAACTGATATAAGATTTGAAGCAGTGCCTGGCACATAATAGACACTGTTTTTTTTTTCATATTAAATGACGAAACTGAGGAGAACATGAAGCTGGGTGCCTTTCCATCTTCTAGAGTAGCTAACTGGGCTCCACTACACAGACCCGCAACAGTCATTCAGGCAAATGCATTTCAAGTTCTTCCCTGAACTTTGGAACCACCTCTATTAATGAAGGAAATGTTCAGTAAGGTCATACCTTCTATCTTTATTATTACTATTATAACCTCAAGAGTGGTAGGCAAGCAAGATATGGCTCACTCTTTCCCTCTGATTAGTCAAAGGATTCCTGGGGATTTAATCCATATCTCTTCTTGGTATCTCTGGCCTCATTTATTCTTGGCATTATTCTGTGCCTACACCTAACAGACAGGTCAATGGGGCCACAGTTAGAAATGTAGTATGAAGTGAGGAGAGCTAGGGTTTTCTCACAGAAAACCAAAGTAGGATGATGCTTGCTGTGCAACAGTTGTCCATCTGTTGCTTTTTTGTTTCATAGCTTTCTTACCAGGGATCTCTCACTGCAAGGTCTACCCAGCAAAGAGGAGATCTGCTTCATCAGAGATGGTGCCCAATACTACCACCTCCACAACTCCTAGAAGAAGAGAAAACTACAAGCACCGGGGATTTTTCCAGCCCTTTATCACAAGGTACAAATTAAGTAGAGGTGGTAAAGCAAGAGTAGGAAGAAAAAGAGACATTTTAGCCCCAATATTACTCTAGGTCTCCTAGGACTTTCTTGGAGGCTGAGAAGTTACTTTATATTAAAAAATTATTCCATGCTTTAATAAGAGAAAAAAGGTTCTCCATAGGAAAGTTCCCAGAAACATTCGTAGTTCAACACAATCAATAATCTGTTCCTTGAGGGTGGAGAGACGGCTCGGTGGTTAAGAACCATCTTCACCTGATGTTAAGCTCCAACTTCAGGTATCACACACAACCACCTGTAATTCTAGTTCCAAAGGATCTGATGTGCTCTGGTCCCTGAGGGTACATGCATGCACCAGTGCACATAAAGTCACACAGGCCCATGCACACGCGCGCACACACACACATGACTATATATAATAAATCTTTTATTAAAAATGGTAATCCCTTATTTCATGAAAGTGAACTCAGATTTGGAAATGGACTAAATCCAACTGGTACATACCAGCCACTTGCATGGACAGATGCATATTTAATAGTAAGCAATTACTAACAGAGATGACACCAACCAACATGTCTTCATCTTCACTGGTTTTTAAAAACAGCCCTTCCTAAATTGGCCAAGACTCAAATTCTATAAGATTCAAATTTGGGTTACATCCCAGGCTCATACTAGTGGAAAAGTATAATGAAATCAGTAATAACATAATAGATGGGAGCCTTCTGGCCTGGACGTGGCTTATGATTCAAAAGCAATGACAATTCACCATTGTTCTTCCTGTACCTTCCGGAAACCAAGACTGGAGCGGTAATTTTTGTTTGTTTTTGTTTCTTTTTGAGACAGGGTCTCAATGTAGCCCTGACTAGTCTGGAGCTCATCAAATAAACGAGGCTGGCCTTGTATTTAGAGACCTGCCTGCTTTTGCCTCTTGAGTGCCAGGATGAAAGGTATATGCCACCAGGCCTGAAATGAAGATGATTTCTGTATGTTTGTATTACTTTTTCTTTTTTCAGTGACAGAGATGGAAGGAGATATGATTTTTGTTTTTAAGATTGGGAACTTCAAGAGGACTGACTGGGAACAATGGGTAAAGCACTCCTTGTGCACCCAAGGTTTTTCTTCCCAAGAACAGTGCAAGAATCAGCATGCATGACTCTGGAGAATCCCAAATTCTAGGGAAGGTGGCTCATTCATAAAAGAAGCTAGTGAGGAGCCCATACTGCCACCCCGCACCTGATTCTGAGCCCCAAGTGGAAATCCAGTCTCTGTCTCTGAGTCAGGTGTCCTTGATTAGTCTGAGGAAGAGAACGCGCAGTCCTGGTGAGCCTTGCTCATGTTCTCTTTCCCTCCAACCCTCTTTCCTTTCAGACACAGATGTGTCCTTAAAGAAGAGGCAGAAATGGAGTATTGTCATCAAAGCTCTGATTGCTGCTGCTCTGCTGCTTGGGGTAGTCATCATTATAGTATTTGTCATCTTTGAAGTCACATGCCCAGTGAGTCTGCTGATGTCCACAGAGGAACTGGGTCCCTGGCTCCATCAGTAGAGGCTGCTTTCTGTTGGAAAGGTAGCATAGTGTAAGGAAAGCAAACACCAGCTGAGTGGCTTGTGGGAAGTTGCTTGATTTCTCCATTCTACAGCTGCCTTCTCTGTGAAACAGGACTCCTGATGTCTCCTTGCTTGTGGCTGTGGCAGCTAACCAGGATCCTGTTTGAGAGGCACCTAGTACATCAAAGGTGCTCTCATAACATGAGCTCCTTTCCCCCACTCTCTAGGAAGTGTAGTTCTAGTTAGTGTCTTCCTTAGAGAGGAGCATTTTTTTTCTAGAATCCTAGTTCTTGGAAGGTAGGGAGCAGACCAGGAATTCCAGTCTAGCCTTGCAAAGTTGAGGCCAGCCAGGTTACATGACAGAAAGAAGGGTGGAAGGGGGGAGTGTAAGAAAATAAAATATTATTTCTTTTAAATGGATTGACAGGAAGTTTGGAAGATAATCCACTGTGTATCAGCCACTGAAATGATAACCAGACATTCTCTCTTCAGAGTCCATGCCTCAGAGCCAGAAGGCTGTGCCAATGCCAATGGCTATGGAGAAGGTAAAGAAAGGAAGATCAGCAACCTGGGACAACTGAGTCCCAGTTGGACTCACAGCCTGAGAAGGGAAGTATTTATTCTCTGTGTAGTTTATGCCATGTGTCTAAACAAAACAATGTTAACCTATAAGTAATGAGATGTGGTCAAATGCTTCAGTTATAAAGCAAATGTAATGAATTATTCTGTGTCAAAAAACTGGCCAGGCCGAGCAGTGGGGCACCTGCCTTTAATTCCAG
>LOEQ01000441.1:266256-280464 GCA_001685075.1 Bramus lutescens | reverse complement strand
GGAGGCAGAGGCAGGTAGAGCTCTGTGAGTTTGAGGCCAGCCTGGTCTACAGAGCAACTGCTAAGACAGGCTCCAGAGCTACAGAGAAACCCTGTCTCAGAAAACAAAACAAAACTGGACAGATGCAGATGTGGTGGAGCACCCCTTTAATCCCAGCACTCAGGAGGCAGAGGCACGCAGATCTCTGTAAGTTCAGGCCTCCCAGGTCTACATAGTGAGTTCCAGGCTAACCAAACAAACAAACAAAGCAAAGCAAAAACACATTGTTATTTGGCTGAGTTTGGTAGTATACATCTATAATACTAGCATGATCAGGCAGAGGAAGAATCAACAGTTGAAGGCCAACCTCAGCTTCAGCTATATAGGAAGTCTGAGGCCACCCTGGGCTACAGGAGATACCATTTAAACAAAAACAAAAATCAAACAAATAATAATACTAAGAGAGATAGAGACATGTGGGGGCGGGGGAAGAAGTCGGTTAGAGGGAAATATATATTTCTGGGACCAAGATATACTGAATCAAAATATGTAATGCCTAGAGTTGGGACCAGGAGTCTCTACTATCATTACTGTTATTCAGATGTGTTCTCATTATGTTGTCCAGACTAATCTTAATTTTTTTACGTCAAGTCATCCTCCTATCTCAGTTTTCCAAGAAGCTTATTCTACTCCCATGCTCGTCTTATTCTTAAACTTTTAATAAGCTCCCTAAGGGAACTGGAGAAGTGGTTAAGAGTTAAGAGCAGTTCTTAGCACTGACACAGGGTGGCTCACAACTGCATTATAACTCCATTCCATGGGTTACAATGCCCTTTTCTGGCCTCCTTGGGTACACATATGGTGTACACACAGGCAAGCAGCCACCTACACACACATTAAAATAAAATTTAAAAGCAAGCTCTATAAGCTGATGTGAATTTACTGTGAAATTATTAAAACTTCAGGTCCTGTGGACCTTGACCAAGGCTGTATCCAATGTTGTAAGTTTTACATTTCCTTGTTTATTTATTTATTTATTTATTTATTTCTGAGACAGGGTTTCTCTGGTACCCCTTGATGTCCTGGAACTCACTCTGTAGACCAGACTGCCCTGGAAGTCAGAGGTCTGCCTGCCTCTGCCTCCTGAGTGCTGGAATTAAATGTGTGGGCTACCACCCACTGTTAGTCACTTTCCTTTAGATAGGTTCCTCCTAATTGTAAGATCCTTAGCATTATAACATGGGTTCACCCTGGGTAACTCTCAGATACAGCAATGTTTAGAATCCATTGCGCTTCGACCGGTTGAAAGACTTGGCAGAGCAACTTTCTTTTCCCTTATCTTTGGGTTTCCCGACACGATTATAAATAGTGCCTTTTGGTGTCTGAGCTGTCACTACAAGACTGCCTTTAATCCAGATTGCCAAGCCAGGCTAGACTCAGCTTTGGGATGGTAGAAAGTGATAAGTGGGCACTTTTGCTAAGACATCCAGACACTCACTAAGGTAAGCAGACAAGGTTTCCACTGACCTAGTTCAAAGCCTCAGTCCGGCGCCACAGTAAGACTGTCTCAAAAACAAACAAAATAAGCCATACAACAAACAGTCGCTCCCCACACACTAAACTAAACAGGCGTCTGTTTTTGTAGAATAATAGTTTTGAGATCTGGTCTCAAAGATGCTGTAGTAAAGGGGTTTGATCCTCAGCACTAACACACACACACACACACACACACACACGTGCGCACACACAATCTAGGATGGTACGCGTGCTATTCTTTTCAAGTTGTATCAGCTGCACAGAATAGTACCCAAGAACAATACCTGCAGCCTAGCAACAGACTCTTATCACAGTACTCAGTCAAGTGAACTTATTTGTCCTCTTGGGGCTAGGGTAGTATTTTCTAATTTTTTCAATATGAGTTTCCTCTGTATGTATGTGCACCAAGTTCATGCCTGATGCCCACGGAGGCCAGAAGATCCCTGAAACTGGGATTGCAAATGGTTGTGAGCCATCATATCATGTGGGTTCTGGGAATTGAACGTGGGTCTTCTAGAAGAGCAGCCAGTACTCTTAACCACTGAGCCATCACCCCAGTCCTTAGATTAGTACTTCTATAATCCTGATTCTTCTAATAGTAGATAATGGATTAATATTTTGAAATTTTTATTCCAATCAGCAGCATCATTTCTACTGAATATTAAAAGAAATAGACTTGGTCGGGTGTGATGGCACATGACTTTAATCCCAGCACTTAGGAGGCAGAGGCAGGTGGATCTCTACGAGTTCAAAGCTATCCTGGTGTACATAGTGAGTTCCAGGACATCCAAAGCTACATAGGGAGATAATGTCTCAAAACAAAGGCTTAAAGGAGGCTAAATATCCTAGTGCAGAATTAAAGATAACCTCGTAGCAGCAACTGACTGTACCTCTTCTATGAATATAATTGACAATAAATTGGTGACATGCCTGTAATCTCCATATTCAAGAGATGGAAGCAGGAGGATGAGAGGTGTAAGGTGGTCCTCAGCTACAAAGAGGGTTGGAGGCCAGAGCCGTGAAAATGAGTCAGCGGGTAAAGCACTTGCCAGGAAGCCTGGTGATCCCAGATCCTTCGTGGTGGAAGGAGAGAACTGACTTTGCAGTTGTCTTCTGGACTCCACATGCATGTTGCAGCATATGTGCACCCCATGTGCAAAATACACACATGTAAACACTCAGTCGTAATAATAGAATAAAATAAGAGAGAGACAGGTCAGCCTGGACTACATAAAATCTTGTCTCAAAAAAATATAAGGCATACACCTTTAACCCAAGTGCTTAGGAGGCAGAGCCAGGCAGATCTCTGAGTTTGAGGCCAGTGTGGTCTACAGAGTGGCTTACAGGGCAGCCTGGGCTGCACAGAGAAACCGTGTCTCAAAAAACCAAGCAAAAAATATATGTGTATGTATGTATGTATGTACACACACACACACACACACACACAAGATAGACATAGTATCAATTTTACACACATTGCCCCCTCAGTTCCTCCCAAAGCTTGGGAAGGAAGACAGGTCTAGTCTCTCCCAGTTTCAGATGTTGAATTGGAAACTTAGAGAGGATTGTGATTCTCCTAAAGTTGTTCAGAGGAAGCAGAACTAGAATCCATATCTTTTGCTTGCTACACTGACATTTATATTTATTGGTCATTTATCTATTCCATACAATTTTACTGAAAACCTTCCATACAATTTTACTGAAAGCCTTAGCTTGAGAAGAAAAGTCATCAAGGCTTCCCCACCAAATACCTTGTGGAACTAGGCATTGTGGCACAAACCTGCACTCCTAGTACTTTGGACGTAGAAGTAGGAGGATCAAGAATTCAAGACCAGCCTGGGCTACTTGACACCTTATCTCAAAAATAAACAAGGCAAAACAAAACAATAGAGAGGTGGTACACTCCTGACATCCAGTACTAGGAGCCTAAGGCTGGAGGCTAAGGCAGGAGGACTGACACACATTCAAGAGCAGCCCGGTCTAGAAAATAAGTTCTAAGCAGCCAAGTTTACACAGGGAAATCCCATCTAAAAGTTGTGCAGGTGCCAAAGAGATGCTCAATGGTTAAGAGTACTTGTTGCTCTTCCAAAGGACCTGGATTTGGTTCTTAGCACCCACATGATTGCCCACAACTGTAACTCCAGTTCCAAGGGTTCCAACACCCTCTTCTAATCCCTTTAGGCATCAGGCACACACATGGTGCACATACATACATGTAGGCAGAATACCTATAAACAAAACTGTATAACGTTCATAATAGTTGTGCATTCAGAAAATGCATACAAAATCTGATAGGTCATAAACACAGTAAGGGTGGAACTGGATTATTTAAAATATTTAAACCAGGTGTATGCCACACTCTGCATGGCTTCAAGGACTGGCCTAACTGGGTGATGAGGGAATGAGAGAAGGACAGACACAGGGACACATATACAGAAAGACTGGGATCAACTGGGCTACGCTCATTCTGATGGACAGCACCAACTGCTGCCCAGAACTTCAGCTCATTTATTTTATAGACCTGAATGAAGGACACAGGCTTATAGTATACAGCCAAGTAAAGAAGTGGGCTCATGGTCTACAAATGAACAAGGAGGCAGGTTTAGCTCATCTCAGTAGGAGGTCTCTGGGGGGAGCAGTCCCAGGCTGCAGTCATCCAGGAGGATGAAGCTGTGGTTTCTAGTTTTTGCACACACTGGACAATCATTTGTAAACACTGGCACTTGGACCAGAAGAAGGCTTTGTCGTTTCTCTGAACCTCACCGGGGAAGGCTTCCCACTACTATGGGTCTGAGGCACTGGGGTCATTGGCATGGGTGTGCCCATGTTAGCAATTCACATTCACTCAGGACGTCATCCACTCCCCACAGGTATGGTGCACACACCTGTATTCCCTGCACTTGGGCGATGGAGGCAGGAGGAGCAAGAGTTCAAGGTGTTCCCCACTACATAGTGAGGCAGCTTGATTTACAAGAGACCTTGTTTCAAAAACAAATATTCAGATCCTAAAATCTCTTTCCAAATCCTCTTCAAAACATAATGAGATCTTTGGGTTTGATTCAAGGAAGGAAGTGGAATTCCTGTGCATATGGGATCCAGTGTAGCCGCACACTCAGGGCCTTTTCCATTCCAGAAAACCTGGTCAAGACATGTGGGATGGGCCCTCTGCTAGTGGCTTATAGGTTCTTGACTCATGAGCAAGTGGTCACATTTTCTCAGAACAACTGTCAGGCAGGTAAAGAGGGAAACCCAGGTGTACTGGACTGAAATGGGATTTCTCCTTAGTGATCATCCCTTGCTGATTCAATTCATCTGCACACTTACTGACCTTTCGCGTGTCCTTTCCATCCTAGGTTGGACAAGATGCTCCTAACTCTTCAGCCTCAACGACAACTACAGGGGTCACTATAACCCACCAGACATACTTCTGAGCTCGGCTTTGCCTCACTCTGAACACCAGTGCTGTCTTCTGCACCACCGTCTCCTTATTGCAAATCATTACAGGCTGCCTCTTGAAGTCCTCACACTCGTATCTTCATTGGGACTTTATAATCAAATATATGCCAGGACAGTGAAGGAAGACCCTGGATCGACAGAGCTACCCTCATGCCCTGTGCCTGACACAGACATAAGCCTCTGTGATTCACTTTGTACATCTATAAAATGGGTTATCTGTCCATCACAGCAAATGAAGACAAAGTCCCTGCCTCCGAGTGTTGTGAATGACCTTACTGCCTTCTTCAGTGAAAGCGGAGACACAGTCTCCAAAGAGCTAGAGCCGACAGCATCCACGTTCCCAGCCTTCTTCATGCTCACTGGCTGTCAGTGAGCTTACATGGGGCATCTGCTCTCCCAGGCTTATGATTTAATTAGCCTCTGCCAGTATATCTGATAAAGAGAACCCATCATTAAGCATTCCAAAAATCCTTCTAATAAGTCATTCCTGAAGGGTTTCAGGACAGCAGAATATAGCATTGAAATGAGATTGAAACATTCAGGATTCCTAAAGGAGATCTGATATTGAGCCTTTTCCTTCCTGATACTGTGATTTGGACCAAGGTCCTCACATTGCAAGTGCTATGCCACTGAGATATAACTAAGCCCTTTTGTAAAGGTAACTTTTATTTTGAAAGGTAGGTTCTCACCAGTTACTCAGAACCTGGAACTCTCTGAGTGGACCAAGATCTTTTAACTCTCTTGCCTCAGCACTATTTTACCAGTGAGCTGCATGTGGTTTTAACTAAGGACCTGAGAACAAAATGGTCCCACTCACAGGGACACAGCTCTGAGTAGAGTCTGACCTGCTTAGACAGGATTTCGGTGAGAAAGCAGAGCTGGGGACTGGAGCCGCTGATGCAGGGAATGGTGCTGTCCTGTGTTGTCCTGCTTCTTTCCCAAGAGCGTGAAACAGTTCCAACTGCCGGATGTTCCCCTCCTCCATGTACATACTATTCCACATATACATGTATATCACATGTAGCCCAGGCTAGTGTTGAACTACGTACATATCCCAGGATGACCTTCAGCTCATGATCCTCTGTCTCCCACTTTTCATGCACTGGAATAACAGTATGTGTCACCAGACCTGGCAAGTGACTCTATTTTCTTAGTTCTCTAGAAGAAACCGTACCTTTCATGTCAAGTACTGTTCCCAACAGAATTCTTGAAAGTGTACTAACTAGGCAGGGGACAAGCTGAGCCAGGAGGAAGGGACAGACACAAAACAATGCTGATTCAAAGTTTCCCGGAAGAGCTGAAGAACCTCTCAGATTCCACAGAACACACTTTCAGCACACAGCAGACAGGGACAAAAGACTATGTGTGGTGTTGAATGTGTGAGTGGATCATTTGCACCCTAGTAGCGACTCAAAACATTGCCTCAAGTTTATCCGGACACCTGCTACTTTGCTTGGCCATATATTTGAACAAACAAACAAACAAACAAACAAAAAACTGTTTTTTCCCCCAGGTCTGGTAGGGGGAGTTATTAAAAAGATTCTATTTGCTCTTAGGATTAATACCAGCATCCATTTCACCCCTGCCCTCATCCATAACAGAATGTCCCAGAACCCCGAAGGCATGAGATTTCCTAGAAGATGAAAGCCATGGCTAAACCGGGGCTCATCAGCCTGCTCTTCGGCAAGAGTGAAATTGAGCAACACCTGTACTGATTTTATTCACGGAAACTGACACAATCAAAATTATGTTTTCCCTGTCAAAAAAAATCTCCTGAGGATTTCCTCACTCCCTCATCAGTCAATAGCTTCGAATTCCTTCCTTAGTGGAGGGAGGATTTTGGAAACCAGGAGATGAGAGAGTGAGAGCAGAAAAAAAGGGGGCACTCCTGTGTGGACTTTGGGATGTGGACTTCAGTCTGAAGATTGCTCCAGAGTCAGACACAAATGCTCGGGTCGTCACTCTGGATGACGCTCTTATAAAACACTTCAGAGCAACTGCCAATGAGTCTTCTGCCAAGTGCCAAGTCTCTGTTGCAAACTCTTTCTCATTAAAATATATTCTGTTTTTCTGGTCTACTAAAGTGCATTTTCATTATCAAAATTTATATCAAACAATATAAAGTGTAAAGTAATATAAGATTAAAAGTTATATTTATTCTCCCACAGGTAACCAATAACACTGATACTTCTTTTATAGGCATAATAAGTATATGTGCATATAATAAGAGACATATATTACATAGCATAACACTCTCCGTGCTACTTTTGACATAATGCCCTCTTTCCCCCACTAATACATTACTGTCATATTTCCAATTGCTCATTAATTTCCTTGTGTTTATTTTCAGTTTTTTGTTTTGTTTTGCTTTGTTTCAAGACAGGGTTTCTCTGTAGCTTTGTTGCCTGTCCTGGAACTAGCTCTTGTAGACCAGGCTGGCCTTGAACTCACAGAGACCTGCCTGCCTTTGCCCCGCCCCCCAGTACTGGGATTAAAGGTGTGCACCACCACCGCCTGGCTTTATTTTCAGTTTTAAAGGCAGCTAGAAGTCTTTCTTTCTGAAGGATCTGTATGATGGCCCTTTTGTTTTGCTAGACAAGGTCTCAAGGTTCACAATGTAGCTAAGGATGATCTTGAACTTCTGATTTTTTTCTCTCTAGCTCTTAGGACTAGGACTCTAAGTGTACACCACCCTACCTGGCTAATATTCCAATACAGCACTTTCCCCCCCTCTCACTCTGTAGCCCAGGCTGGTCTGATCTTAATGTAGGATAGACTGTCATGATCTTCTTGCCTCAGCTTCTCAAGGGCTGAGATTACAGTCCTGAACCACCTGCTCAGCTTTCTAGTACTTTTGGATAGGTACAAAGATGAGGGAAGATAGTTGCTTGCTGCAAACAAGACAAGTTCACAAAAAACTCCACTTTGAACTTTTGAGACTATTGCTTAATGACTGAGAAAACAGCTGTATTTGTGGGGTGTTAAAAGGGTTACTTTGAAGCCAGGCACAATGGGTCATTCCTATAATCCTAATACTGACAGCTAAGGCAGGAAGATGGCTATGATTTCCTCCATGCCAGTGTGGACTACATAGTGAGTTCTCTGTAAACCTTAGCTACAGAGTGAGACCCTGTCTCAAAATAAAAAAAAAATTAGTTTAAGAGAGAGTAATGGAATGTAAATAACTGAAAGCAGAAGTGGGGACTAATTTCAAGAAGAAAGAGGCCAGTGGGGTAAAAGTATAACATTCAAGTATGATACCTACATATGAAACTCTCATAATGAAACCCATTTATTTTGTGTGCTGAGCAAAACAACAGAAAATAAGAATGGCTACTAGGAAGATTTTCCCCCCTAAAAATACATTATTTTGTTAAATAATATAAATATAAAAGTATAAAGGGTTAGGAAGATTGCTACTCTTCCACTGAACTGAGTTTGGGTCCTAGTACCCACACCAGGCAGCTCATAACCATTTGGAACTCTAGTTCCAAGGGCCATAATGCCCTCTTCAGGCTTCCAGAGGTACACACACACATGTGGCATTTACTCACACAGACCCATATATACATAAATTTTTTAAAAAAATTTAAAAAATAGTAACACTTAAAATATACATATATATATAAATTACATTTGCCATGTCTCCATTTTTAGATTTATTTAGTGTACATATGTGTTTTGTCTTCAAGAATGTATATGCACCACATGTATGTCTGGTGCCTGGAGTGGTAAGCTGACATGGGGTTGCCGGGAACTGAACTCTCTAAGAGCAACAAGTGCTCTTTGCCGCTGAGCATCTCTATAACTGTGACCAAATCAAAACTGACCAAGCTGTGGTGGCACATGTTTGCGATCCCCCTACTCAGGCGACTGAAGTAGGAGACTTGCCATGAAGCTGACCTGGGCTACATAATGAGCTCAAGAATAGCCTGTTCTACATAAAAAAAAAATGAAGCTGACATAGGATTCTAGGTATCTGGAACTGCTAAGCAAGCATTAACATTCTTCCTTTCCTGTACCCTGAAGCTATGCAAAGATGGGCATAGGAGCAACAGCAGCCCTAACCACTCTCTACCCCCACTTCTGATTCTGGACACTCTTTAAACACTATCCAACAGATTCTGACCTAAAGTGTTTCTCCAGCGTTTAGATTCAGCTATTTCCAAGAAGAGTTACTTATGACAAGGAGCCACAATGGACGCAATTTGCCTAGGCTAGGTTAAGAGACTATGCTCTCCCTCCCCTCCCACTCTCAGAATTTCATTCCTGAATTCACACAATGGCCCTCATGTTGTCTTGAGGACTTGCTATTTCTTCTACCAAGTGTACTTCCTGGTTCTTGTCCTTGAAGTCTGTAAACCCTGTATAAATTTGTGTATTTTTAAAAATGGTTTTTCGAGACTGGGTTTCGCTGTGTGTAGCCCCGGCTGTCCTGGAACTTTTGACCAGGCTTGCCTCAAACTCCCAGAGATCAGCCGGCCTCTGTCTCCCGAGTGTTGAGATTCACCACTGTGTATCTTTATATTGCTTTGTATTAGTAAAGCATCATGTCTGTAGTAAACACACAAATTGTGTGTTGATGGCCCACCCATCACTGAATGGATGGTTGAGGGAGGCAAGCCTCAGGTTTTTTTGCCAATGAAGATGGTTCCCAGGGCCTTGTATGAACCACAGAGGTGCTCTATATCTCCAGCCCTTGTTTGTTTTTACTTTTTGAGACACAGACTAACTTATCCAGACTGGCTTTGAACTTGTGATCTTCTTGCCTGTTGCACCTGAGTAGCTGAGATTATAAACCAGTGGCACCAAGCCTGGCTGCATGACTCCTTTTGTACAAGAGAATCAGGTAACCTTCTAAAAGTTGCTATTTTTTTAATATGTAACATTTATTTGTTTATTTTAACTATGTGTGAGCGTAGGTGGGTACAGTGCCACAGACGACAGGGGTATCCAGGGCTCCTGAAGCTGGGTTCCAGAAGGTTGTAACTTGCCTGACATGGATGCTGGGAACCAAACTCAAGTCTTCTACAACAGGAGTACCCCCTTAACAGCTGAGCCCAAGCCCTCTCTAGCCCAAGCTGCTAATGGTGTTTTAGACAAGATGGATCAAAGAGGGCCCATACTGCAATTGTTAGTGGGGCTTGAATTCATCTCTTTGTTTATTATATTACTACTACGACTTTCAGACTTTGAGACAGGGTCTCACTGTGTAGCTATGGCTGGCCTGGAACTTGCTATCATTATGTAGACCAGGCTGGCCTCAAGTTCATAGAGATCCACTTATCTTTGTCTCCCAACTGTTGGGATTACATGCATGTGCCACCACACCCAGCAAATTCATCTCTCAGTTCATATTCATTTGTTATTAATTTTTAAAAAGATGTATTTATTATGTACATAATATTCTACCTGCATATGTGCCTGTAGGCCAATAGATGGCACTAGATCTCACTACAGATGGTTGTTGTCCACCATGAGGTTGCTGGGAATTGAACTCAGTACTCTTAACCGCTAAGCCATCTCTCTAGCCCCTTCCCCATGCCTTTGTATCTGCCCTCTGCCCTTGCAGTCTCCCTCCAAAGATAGAAAAAATAAAATTTAAGATAAAAAAGAAAGAAAAAGGAAAAATCTCATCATGGAGGCTGGAAGCTGTAGTGTGACATAGTGAGTCACACAGTAAACCCTTTTTCCCCCATAAACCTTTACTTGCAAGTATTCATTGCAAAGAGTCATTAGTCTGGACCGGGCAGTGGTGGCGCGTGCCTTTAATCCCAGCACTTAGGAGGGGGAGGCAGGCAGATCTCTGTGAGTTTGAGGTCAGCCTGGTCTACAAGAGTTAATTCCAGGACAGGCTCCAAAGATACAGAGAAATCCTGCCTTAATAAACAAACAAATAAATAAAAAAGTCATTTATATATTTATATACTGGGCCTTCACTGGGATTCCTCTTGGATATCTTGTTGTCCTGTGTCATAGAGATCTTGCAGCTTTGGAGATCCAGCTCCTTCGCATGCTCCAGTAGATCACAGATGGGATGGGCCAACTCCTAGCCATGGTTCTGGGCCTGGGTAGCTGCAGAGTTGGTCAGCCTGCCAGCTCTCCCCAGTCCTCAGCACCAGGGTGAGCTCTTCAGCATTGCCCTGGCTAGTCCACCCCTTGCAGCAATGAGCACCAGGCAGGGACAGCCAGAGATCCTGTTTTCATGCCTTCAGGGTCGGTTTACCCACACCTATACCATCAGGGCCAGCAGCTCCACTGTGTTGTCCAGGTGAGGTGCAGGAGCCATTCTCCTGAGTGCTGCAGCTGGTGAGGGGCAGGGACAGCTCTCCTGCTCTTTTGACCTCACTGCCTGCTCTCCCACCAATCACAAGCAGCAAGTGGTGGGGAGAAGGGAGGTAGGGCATCTTCCCCCACCACCACCTTATGACCTTATGATAAGGGGTGGAGCCAGATGTCCTGCGATCACTTTCTAGGGTGGTTCACCTGCGTTCTGTCAAAGGGTCAGCTCTACTGTGCTGCCCAGGCAAGGTGCAGGACCCAATGTGAGTGTTTCAGCTGGTAGGGTCAGCTCTCTCACTCACCACTAGTGGCAGGAGCAAGGGGAAGAGCTTTTTTTGGGGGAGGGGTTCGAGACAGGGTTTCTCTGTAGCTTTGTTGCCTGTCCTGGCACTAGCTCTTGTAGACCAGGCTGGCCTCGAACTCAGAGATCCGCCTGCCTCTGCCTCCCGAGTACGGGAATTAAAGGTGTGCACCACCACCACCTGGCTCAATATGTATTTTTTTCAGATTTATTTGTATCACTTTTTATTTAGGTGTGTGCGTGTACATGCACACATGTGCATACACACCTAGAAAAGCCAAGAATAGGTGGTGTCAGAATCTGAACTCAGGTCCTCTGGAAAAGCAGCAAGCATTCTTAACTGCTGAACTGTCTTTCCAGGCTCTCCTCCCCGCCCTCCCCCCCTCAGTGTATGTGTGTGTGTGTGTGTGTGTGTGTGTATGTGTGTGTGTGTGTTTAGGACAATATGTTTGTGTGTAACAGAGTCCCACTGTGTAGCTGTAGCTCAGGCTGGCATGGAGCTTGATTTCCAACACATTTTATTTCTTTCTCTTTTCCTTATCCAATAATCTGACCTGAATTTTAGGAATTTCAGGCAGAATAAACCTGTTCTCCCCCAGCCTTCCTTTCTTCGGTGCCACTCAACAAACAGAAACCCTATTTTGCTCTCTGGGCTGTAGTTCAGGGACTTTCACTGGACGCCTGTGAATTTGTGCCACCTAGTGGCTAGAACTAGTAACTGCATCCTGAAAAGCACAGGGCATTCAAGAATAAAATTCAAGCAACACAGGTTAAGTCACAGCAAAGGCGAGGTCCATATTACTGCCCGGGGTAAACAATCCTAGCAGCCTAAGAATGTTCTGCTTTAAGTCTCATTTTCTAGAAGACTTTCTTTTCTTTTAAATATTTATTTATTATGTATACGACATTCTGCCTCCATGTATGCCCGCACGCCAGAAGAGGGCGCCAGATCTCATTACAGATGGTTGTGAGCCACCATGTGGCTGCTAGGAATTGAACTCAGGACCTCTGGAAGAGCAACCAATGCTCTTAACCACTGAGCCATCTCTCCAGCCCCTCTAGAAGACTTTAATAGAATGGGGGAGGCATATTCAGAAGTTTGTAGCCATGGGCTCTGCAGGATTAGATGGTGCCCTGAAAACTTCCAGGATCTGACTCAAGCCACCCTCCCTCCCACAACGTGCTGGAAATGAAGAATAAACAGTGCAGGACAGAGGGTCCTTATTAACCTCTAGAAGAATTGAACACCCTGCTGAGAAGACATTGAAAAAGAAGGCCCATGAACCAGGCATACAGGAATATTAGCAGTTTCTCATAGGCTGACTGTGCTTGAGCGTGCTTGTGTCTAGGACTGTGTCACGAAAGAGTTATAGGTTTTAGGACTTGTAGATTCAACTTTGCCCAGGCCAGGCGGTTGTGGTGATCGTCTTTAATCCCAGCACTTGGTTGGCAGGGGCAGGTAGATCTCTGAGTATGAGGCCAACCTGGTCTACAAAGTGAGTTCCAGGACAGCCTGGACTCCATAGTGAGGCCCTGACTTGAAAAAACCACAGAGTCTCACTATGTTGACAGGCTGGCCTTAACTCAGAGATCTGCCTGAGTCTACTTCCTGAGTTCTAAGATTAAAAAGTGTGTGTCACCACGCCCAGACCTCCTCTTCCTCCTCCTCCTTTTTTGTTTTTAAAGATATAGTTACTTATTACTTTGCCTGTGAGATGGTTCAGGATTTAAAGGTGCCTGCCACCAAGCCCAAGAACCTGAGCTCCATCCTTCTCTGGGACTTACATGGTAGAAACCTGCAACGTCTGTTGCCAGTTGTCCTCTGAACTCCACACGCAAATGGCATGCTCCCCACCCCTCCACAAAATAAAAAAAAATTTAAATATAATTTTTAAAAGATTAAAATTTTAATTTATGTGCACATGTGTTTGCCTGCATGAGTTTGTGTGTACCATGTATATGTAGGAGCCCCTGGAAGCCAGAAAAGGGCATCAGATCCCCTGGAACTGGAGTTAAAGATGGTTGTGAGCCATCAAGCGGGTGCTGGGACTGAACCCAGGTCCTCGGCAGAAGCAGTAAGTACTCCTAACCACTCTCTAGTTCCTGTGTTGTTGTCTTATATGCATTTTATTTCTTTTGTTTTTGTCTGTTTGAGACAAGGTCTCATTGAGCCCATGTTAGTCTCCAAACAGCTGCAGCCAAGGATGATCTAGAACTCCTCATCCTCCTGCCTCAACTTCCTGTGATATAGATATGAATAATTTGCATAGGCATGATCTTGGTTTATTGATACAAATTTAAAGTCAATTTTGTTATTATGTATATGTATTTCTGATCTTTATTAAGATACTGTGATTGTGTAGTTCATTTTTTAAAATGTAATATATAATTAAGAAATATAGGTTAATAGATAATCATCTATAATAGTCCAGTTTATAGTCATGCTATATTTTCTAGATATGCATAGATATATTTCAGAAAGATAGGCATTCTTCATGTCTTTCAAGCACTACAGAATATGGCATTTAAAATGTTTTAAGAACTAAGGACTTTTCATGACAGTGAGGCACATCTGCTCCTGGCAGCACCAATTACTTTGAGAGGAAGATGGGCATCAAAGAGGCTCCTTATGGAGTTAGTTAGCCATTTGGGCA